>PITA01017863.1:0-29720 GCA_004023965.1 Spilogale gracilis
CATACACACCCCTCCCTGCACACACACCCCTCCCTGCACACACACCCTGCCTGCACACACACTTGCCTGCACACACACCTGGGCAGATCTGACAGCACCGGACCTCATGGAGCTTGTCGGGTTGGCAAGACCAGATGAAAATCTCTTAAGTGTGTACATACATACATATATGGAAAGGTCCTTGCAGACAAGGGATTTTTTTTAAAAAAGTGTTTTAATCTCTCAGTCGTACCTTAAATGTCTAGTAACTTTTTATATAATGTATATAGTTTGTTTATAATAATGGAGGTTCTTGATTCAACCATGCATATGGTCCCAGGTACACAAATCATTTTTAACAGAATTCTGAAGTTTTACCTGGATGATTAAAACAACAACTGGCTTTATTCAATATGGGTTATGTGTTTGTTTATTTGGTTTTTGAAAGATTAGCATTAAGACCATGATCACGCTGTAGAATTTTGTTACCATTCAGTCTGTCCCTCCACACACACGGGTGTGAAGGAGCCCTCTGGGTCAGAGCCCTTAGCTCAGGGGCCGGCTCTGCAGAGGGGCCAGCTCTCCCTGGGGTCGGGGGCAGGTACACCAGCAGTGGCTGATTCCAAAAACTAGCACAAGGATGGCAGAGAGACTGAACACAGCTAGGTTAAAAGCTAATGTGAGGCTACCTGCCTTGCCTTGCTCCATGGAATGCTGGATGCCGTCCTGGGGCTCCCGGTCCCTGCCCCGTGGAACGCTGGATGCCGTCCTAGAGCTCCCGGTCCCTGCCCCGTGGAACGCTGGATGCCGTCCTAGAGCTCCCGGTCCCTGCCCCGTGGAACGCTGGATGCCGTCCCGGGGCTCCCGGTCCATGCTCCATGGAATGCTGGATGCCGCCCCGGGCTCCCAGTCCCTGCTCCATGGAATGCTGGATGCCGCCCCGGGGCTCCCTGTCCCTGCCCCGTGGAATGCTGGATGCCGCCCCGGGGCTCCTGGTCCTTCCTATGTGCTTTCCAGTCCTACGACAAAGTAGCTGCCACTGTATCGAGAGCTACTTGCTCTGTGCCAGACCGCGTGCTGAGCGCCCAGCACCCACCATCTCGCTTGGCTCTTGCTGCCAGCAGGTGGGAAGGTCGCCCTTTTACAGAGCAGGAGGCCAGAGCCCAGACGAGTTGTCTCATCTGTCAGGGCTCACACAGTAAGACAGAACGCTGGATCTGAGCTAGCTTTTGCTTCTGCATGTGTGTTCTGTTCTAGCCTCCGCCTCCCCCAGCCCTGGTCTCTTCCAGTATTATAGCTAAGACTTTGTACCTTTGTACCAGTGGGTCCAGCTGCCGGATGGCTGTGTGACTAGGCTGAGGAATCACCTTAAAGTGTTCTTGCTTTTGGTCTTTTTATAGAAGTGCCTCATTTTCAGCATTGGCTCCCACTATTATGTATATTAATTTTCAAACAACACGGTAATTGGACCACGTTTCCCTAAATAAGTTGACTTATTTGTCTCTTTGAGTATAATTCTGCGATGAAGGCAGTTCAGCCCGACGTGAGCATGTCTTCTCCGCCTTCTCCCTGCAGTACACGCTGCGCTGTGACATGAGGCGGTCGCTGTTGGCCAAGGACTTGACAAAGACCTGCGAGTTCATCGTTCACTCTGCTGTAAGCTGGACGTGGGGGGCTCTATGCTTACTCCTGGGAATCTTCCATAGGGTCTGGCATTTTATCCCAATTCGAAGCTAATCTGTTAGGTTGGTGCCATGTTGTGGCTGCTGGGGAGAGACTCCCGGGTGGGTGACGAGGGACCTTGTTTCTCCCAGCCGGGTCAGAGCACCAGCATCAGCATGTGTTCGTTCCCTGGGCCCAGAATCCCAGGGGGCGACACCATGGCCTGGACGCTGCTGCACCTGAGGGGCTCGTGCCTTGGCCGAGGAGCACCAGGCTGGGAGCCCCCCTGTTAGAGCAAGTCCGCTCTGGAGAGACACATGTGTCCTCAGCGTTGCTGTGGCAGATGCTACCCCAGCAAGGACACGCGGGGACACCCAGGGCCAGGGTGGGTTGCCTCTCCCAACACCTTCTGCTCAGGTTTTGGAGAGACAGAATGTTCTAAAAAATCCCTTTCATATGTCAACTTAGGGAACTGGGTTCCCCTCCCCATGGCTGTAGGCGACCCTGGGTGAATTCAAGGCAGAGTCCCCTGCAGCCCATCTGCTCGACTCCATGGTCACCGTTCAGATCTTAGTAGTGGATGGGCAGATGTCCACCTCACTGGGTTCCCCCTTTTCGTGGCCCCGGGCTTTCGAGGTCCAGTATCGGAGCAGCTACCGGGCCCTGTCGTCCCCTCCCTGGGCTGCGTGCACACACCTCTGGGTCGGGGCTGGTCCTGTCCCCTCTTTCTCAGGCGGCAGCCTTGTTCCCTCATTGAGGAGCCACCTAGACTCAGAATGTGGTCCATCTGCCTTTGATTTAATTCTGAGCAGTGAGGAGGCAGAAGAGAGCCAACCCGGGGTTCCTGGCAGTGCCCAGGTGAACAGAGCCTGGATATTAAAAATAGTTACCTTTTCAGAAGTGATGTGATGTATATATTTTCCTTTTTTCTATGAAGGGTCTTGAAACTGAAGGGCAAAAAAGTTTATTTTCCCCGAGAAGAGACACACCCTTTTATGTCTTTAGCAAAAAGAGCCTCCAACTTTGTGAAGGGGAATGAGCGCAAGTTCATCTCCCTGCCCAGAGCTGGGCCCCAGGCCAGGACCCCCCACGGCCCCCGACCCAGGGCCCACAGCCCACGCAGGAGTGCAGGCCCCCCCACCCAGGGGCCAGCCCAGGGTACACGGCTAGAGCAGAGGTCTCGAGGCCCCCTCCCTGCTCCCAGCAGCTGACCAGCACACAGCCTCCAAGAACCTGTTCTTCTCTGTGAATGATTTCACGAGAAGGTCAAACCATGTGTGATCTCTAGTTGCCAACTTAAATACTGAAATATTCCTTTAAATGCTGTGAGGAAGAGTATGTACCCCGAAGAGTATGTTCAAAACCTGTTGTGAATACCCCCTTGGTAAATGAGTAAAGTAGGCAGACTGGCCAGTGTCCTTCCTCCACCATGGCCCCCCGGCCTGTGGGTCCCGGTGCCCGAGCACGCCATGCCAGGCTGGCCCTGATGACACTCGGCCATTGGGTGATTTCCGTGGTTACGTGATGTGACGAGGACCATCGTTCGTAATTATGGTAACATTTATAGTTTAGAGGAGCGGGTCTTCCAGGTGGGCAGCTGAGTGACCAACAGCCCAGGCGTCGGAGCCGGACCACCTGGGTTTGAATCTCGGCTCCACCACTGGAGAAAGCCATGTGAGCTCCCCGTGCCTCACCGCCCATGTCTGTGAAATGGGACCAGTGACAGGAACAGCACCCAGTACAGTCATTGTGCTCATTCGGTGTCAGCTCTTGTTCTAAGAGAAGGGGTTGAAATAAATACCTTCCAAGGTGCTACTCTCGGTCCTTAGGTCTAATTTTTCGTTTCTGGACCCAAAAGGGCCCAGAGAGATTAAGAAAGCAGTCTCCTCATTTTACAGATGAGGAAACTGAGTCGCAGGGGATGAAGAAATTGGACAACGAACACAGCGTAGATCTTTGGCAAAACTGTGCTTTTTGACCCCAGTGCCTCTGGGTACCATGTCCTTCCTGGTTTGTTACTGCCCTTCGTTTCTCTAGAAGAGGAAAGGGGAGTGTGGCCTTTTGGGACTCTTGGCTTCAAGCAGCTGATTTGGGTTTTGCCTCCTGTTTTAGCCTCAGAAGGGGAAGTTGACCCCAAGTCCCGTGGACTTCACCATTACACCTGAAACCCTGCAGAACGTCAAAGAGGTACGGCGCCCCTCACCCCTACGAGCTGGGGTAGCCAGCTTTTCTTAGCCACTGTATCCCATGGGCACACTGTTGCCCAGCTCTTTACTTGGGTATCAAGTCATCAGCAAGACAAAACTTCGGATTAAACTCAGTAAGTGCTGAGAAGAATGCTTCTGAAAGCTGTTCTGGAAGGCTGTCTGCTTACTGTGCTTTTCCCCGTTTCTCCCCAGTCTCCCATGTGGGGCTCAGAGCCCCTCTTCCCCGAGCCCCGACTGCCCCCACCCTGTCCTGGGAGCCACACCCCTTTACTGCGCATTTGGCTGCCTGCTCTCTTGTCACCCAAGCCGTGGCCCTTCCCTCTGCTCTCTGAATCCTGTTGATCAGCAAGTGAGGGAGGCAGGGGTGCTCCCTGGGGGGCCTCTCCCCACGAGTCCGTTTACTGGAGGGGACGAGTCCCCCGTGGGCTGGTCAGTTTGTTCTCTCACAGGGATTTGAAGGTGACTTTGAGCGTGAAGCACACAAGGAGTGCATGTGGCTGCCACGGGCCCTGCTTCCTGCCCGGCCTCGGCTCTGAGCACCCCAGTGCGCTCACTCATGCTCCTACGTGGGCCTGTGTTTCTTCCTTCCCAAGAATCTCCATAACGCAAGGCTCGGTGACAGAACTGGGGTGAGGAAGAGGAGTGGAGCAGATCCAATGTGTCTTGTAAAGAGCTCCCAGCTGGGCCTTGTACAGTTTGTTTTGTTTCTTATATCTTGTCTCTGCCTTATTTGTTTTGTTCCTGTCCTTACTCTAATTGATTAAGGTCGTGAGGGGTTTTTTTTCTGTTATCTTACTGTTGCTTGCTCCTTTTTCCTCGCACATCCTTTCTCTCTTTTCCTAATAGTCACCCCCAAATGTTCGAACATACAGAGACATGCATGAGTTTAAGTAACAACAGTGAGAACAAGAGCCTTCTGCCAGAAGGTTTGTAACATTTTTGCATTTTCCTCCCACCATACCTCTCTCATTTGTTGAAATGGTCTGAAATCTAAGTTCCAGTTTATCTGTTTTATTTTTCCCAGCATGAAGCCTCTGTTGGCTTAGAAACCATTTCTCATCATTGCCCGAAGCAACACAGTCGTGATTTAGCTGTTCCTGATTTACTGGAACTTTCACCGTGGTCATTGCTCAACTCTGCTTCCTCTCACCTTCTTTTCTTTCTTCAGTGTGTTTTTTGGGCTGCTGGAGTGCATCCTAGCGTCATTCTTTCCAAATGGGTGAAGAGTGAACTTTCATCCTTGAGTGTCTAGCAAACACCTGAGTTTGCTCTCATCGCACCCTTGTTTGTCTAGGTAGGTGGAAGCTTCTGGCTTCCTTTTCATTTGCCCTTAGACCTTGGGAGAGGAGCTCCCTGGTTTTCTGGTGCCTCATGATACTGATGATCTGATGCCCAAATTTGTGTGAGCTCATCTGTTTCTCCTCCCTCCCCCTTCCCCCTAGGCCAGAAATCTCCAGCATCTCTCCCACCTTAGCATTCTGGAATTTTAAGCCCTTGCTGGATTTGGATGTTTAAATTAGTCGATGTGCCTGCATCTTTCCTTCAGCTCTGTGAACTTCTCTTAGTGTTTCTTAGATGCATCACAGGAGAATCTTGGCACAGTCTTTCAGCTCCCCTGTTTGCTCTTTGGTTGGTACGTTGCCCAACTGCCGACATGCTTCCTTCAGCAGCGTCATTCATCTCCAAGCGGTCTCTTTTTCCAGGTAGCCCCTTCTTTTACTGCAGATGCACAGCCCTTCATCTCTGTTTCATAGGGCTGGTTATTGTTTGCAGAGTATGTGCATCTTTCTTGCTTTTATTTTCCTCCACTATTTATTGATGCTTGGTTGTCAGCTTATAATTATAGATGAGGATCAAATATGTATGATCTTGCTGAGTAGACTATCTGTCCCTAGTCCAAGTGATAGTCTGTCCTTCTGGTTGCAAACGCACACTCTGACAGAGGAGTTTTGCTGCTGGGGAAGACGTGCTTGATCCTGTGGGCTTTCTTTTAGGCTGCCCAGGTAGCTTGTCTTCTGGGGTTGAGGGCCTTGTCCTGCACCGTGGCTGTAAATGACTGTGGACACTTGCCCTGCCTCGCCCAGCCTGCTGTGGGAGTGTCCTGGCGGGGGAGTCCCCTTGAGGGAGGCTATGGTGGCAGCCTGGGCACGTGCAGACTCCAGAGGCCACTCATGGCCCCCCAGCCGCCCCTTCCCTGGGTGGGCACCACTCCTGATCTCAGGGCTGCCCCCTGCTGGGGACACACCTGTGCCCCGGACCTCAGGGCATGGTCCCCTGAGCTCTTGGGAGCCTCTCTGTACACTTCCATGCACAGAAATACTTCGCTGGGTGTCTCCTCGCGGCGTCCCGCATGGCCTTTCTCGGTGCCGTCTATTTTTATTTGTATATGTTAACATTATGCCTCCGCGAGGAGAGGGTGAAATGAGTGTTCAGTCAGGATCTTCAGGTGGATATTGAGTGCTTTTCTTTGTCACCCGTTGCCTAAAAGAATTTTAATGTAGGTTGCTACTGCTCTTTATTTTTCTAAACAAATAGCTTCTTTACTTTTCATTGTTGTTAGAACTTTTCTTGAATCAAGACATTTCCCTTTGACTTGAACCAAGACCTGTCAGCCTCTGGGGCCGTGAGGTCCAGAGCTCCGTGCTGTCCAGCCGCAGCGCCCACGACGGGCAGCCACAGTGACCACGGCCCTCGAGGCAGGGCTGGTCGGGGCCGAGCTGAGCCGTGGGTGTACGTGCTGCCTGGATTCCAAAGAGGAAGAGAATATAAACTTAATTTTTTAATATTGATCACATGTAGAAGTGATATTTAGGATATATTGGTTGATTTTAGCTGTTTCATTTTACTTTTTAAAACACAGCTACTAGAAGATTTTTAATTACATCTGTGGTTCACATTTGTGGCCCCATTTTGCTTCTGGGAGACAGTGGTGTTCTAAAGTCCGACTCAGCCTTAGCACCTGGGACCAGCGGGGTGCTGTGTGCTAGAGCAGCTGCCTCTGACTCTTCAGATCTGCCTCCCACAAAACCATCATCATCTGCCCATGGCCGGGTTCCTAGGTCGACAGTCGAAAGGTCCAAAAGGTCTTAGTCAAGCGCTGATGAAAATTGTTCCTTTAAATGTTGTTGAAATCAAAGAAGTACCTCGGCTTTTCAAAATTGTACAATTGGGAGCATCTTTCAGTTGATTCTCCTTTTAAAACATTTTGGAGTATGGGTGACGGGTTCCGTGTAAACAGCCTGGTGTCTTGCTCAGGAGTTTTTACGTCGTGTTGCTCGGCGAGGAACGTTCCAGATCTGGGCGCGGCCGTCCGTGCAGGCGGCGTCTGCAGGCAGTGGTTGAATGACCCATCTGCTCGCGAACTTATCCAAACGTGCGAGGGCTGTTGGGCCTTCCTCCCATTTTGTAAAACGGGGTCCCAGCGGGTTTTATAAAAACTGCCCAAGTTTGTTTTCAGTTATTTGTAGCAGGTGACTGACTCTGGAGTGACTTTGCTGGGCACCTTGCTTCCTGCTGTCTGGTTTCTGTTTTGCTCTAGAGGGCCTTGCTCCCCAAGTTCCTCATCAGAGGGCACCTCAACTCCACCAGCTGTGACATCACACAGCCGCTGACCGGGGAGCTGGTGGTCGAGAGCTCGGAGGCCGCCATCAGGAGCATAGAGCTGCAGCTGGTCCGCGTGGAGACCTGCGGTAAGGGCCCCCGCGGGGGCAGCTCACGGGCTGCGGGCGAGGCCGAAGTAAGAGCGTGCCCCTTGATTCCGAGAACGTCTTTTTGAGAAAGTGAGACGCGGAGGGGAGGGAACTCTAGATCCTGTGGAATAGACAGCAGAGGTGGTCACCAGGGGCCTACTGATAGGGCTGTTGGGACGTTCCCTGTTCTGTGAGCGCACGGTGCTCCCCGTCTCCCGCAGGGTGTGCAGAAGGCTATGCCCGAGACGCCACAGAGATTCAGAATATCCAGATCGCAGATGGAGATGTGTGTCGGAGCCTCTCCATCCCCATCTACATGATGTTCCCCCGACTGTTCACCTGCCCTACGCTGGAGACCACCAACTTCAAAGTGGGTAAGCATGCCAGCTCCCTGTGCCTTTGGGCCCCTGGATTCTCTCAGGAAGGTGGGGGCTGCGGAAGGCCCCCGAGCGCCCCCAGGGCAGACACCTGCTCTGCTTGGGGCCGGCTCAGCGCAGAGCACTCGGTCCCCTGGAAGATGCCGGAGAAGCTGCTGTTCATATCCCAAGACAACACCCTGTGTGCACGGGCTTGGGCAGGGACAGTAGGCGGGAGCGAGGCAGCAGGGATAGGCCCGCCTCTGAGCAGAGACTCAAGTGTGACAGTCCAGTGTGAGCATTGATCATCGTGAAGGCTTTCGTTCCACCACTTAGGATGTCTTGGTTGTTTTCTTTTCCTTTTTTTTAATTTTTAAAAATGATTTTATTTATTTATTTAACAGGGAGAGAGAGCACAAGCTGGGGGAGTGGCGGGCAGAGGGAGAGGGAGACACAGGCTGCCCGCTGAGCCAAGAGCCCAAAGCAGGGCTCGATCCTGGGACCCTGGGATCATGACTTGAACTGAAGGCAGATGCCTAACCTGCTGAGCCACCCAGGTGCCCCAGGGTGTACTGGTCATTTTCTATGATTAATATTTGTGGAGCCCCTTGAGTGCTTTAGGCAGCAACGTTGTATCACAGAGAGTGCATGATGGGTCAGGACCCCCCATCAGCAGCAGGGAGGGTCACACAGTGATGGGTCAGGACCCCCCATCAGCAGCAGGGAGGGTCACACGGTGATGGGTCAGGACCCCCATCAGCAGCAGGGAGGGTCACACAGTGATGGGTCAGGACCCCCCCATCAGCAGCAGGGAGGGTCTCAGATACTGATGGGTCAGGACCCCCCCCACACCCCTGTCAGCAGCAGGGAGGGTCATAGACAGCGATACTCGCTGGGACGGTGACACCCGCTGGAAGGCAGCGCCGGGTCGGATCTGGCCCAGGTTGAGCTGCCCTGACTGTTCTCAGAAGACGTGTGCATGATCATCATCGAGCAGGCAGTGTGTGCCCACGGTGCAGAGCAGGGCGCCAGCGGCTCGTGCCCAGGGTGCCGCCCTCGCTGCCCCGGCGCCCCCCGACCAGCCTGCCTTGTGCCCTCCCGAGAGCGCTTCCACGGCGGCCGGCCCGGTGTCCCTACTGACACCAGCACGGTGTATTTCACTGCAGGGCCCCCTGATTTCAAGTTAGAAGAATGAGCTTATCTGTTGATTTCTCACTTTGTTTTTCTACCTAAACTTCAAGAGGTCTAAACCTTTTTTTTTTCTGCTCTGCTCTAAGCACCTCAGTTTTTGCCTATTGTTTCTACCACATTTCATGGAGTGCCTGTGGTTCTTCTGTGGGAATCACACTCTCAGTCCATCAGCCAGGAGCAGTAATGCTCCTCGTGCCTGCTCCCGAGTTCGTCTGGTTTGGGCTCACACATGACACGTACTGTTAGTGGGAGCCCCCAGGGCAGGGGTGGGCAGGATCGCTGAGCGCTGCGGCCTCCCGTGGGCCCTGAGGCTGCTGTCCACGTGGCCAGCCCCGCTTCGGCTCTGAGTCTCAGGTCGGGAGGTGGGAGCGAGCCCCACATCCCAAGTTACGAGCGGAATCCGCGTGTGCCCCCCTGACCTCCGCCGGTGCTGAGCCTCAGGGCACAGTCAGGCCCGCGCCGTCCTCCAGCGGGAACCTGCTCCGAGGGTTAGGGTGCCCGGGGAGTGGCTGCTCGGCCATAAGGAAAGGCAGCACCAGCTCCCTGACATGGGCCGTGCTTGCCTCCCGGGCATCCAGGGGTGGGCAGCTAGGTGGGTGGGGGAATGGTGGCGGACAGTGGGGGTCAGAATCCCCGAGGGCCGTACTAGCCGGCACGAATGTCAGAGTAAGCAAAGTAGTGGGCTGTTGCTGCTGGGGCATGGCCTCGGTCACGTGTGACGGACGCAGCGGCCCACACATGGGCACACTGTCCTCGACTCCGGCCACTGGGACCTGGGACGCAGTGACCCCAAAGCCCCTTCGACAGGGCTGAGCTGCTTCGGTGCTAGGCCTTCCCCTTGGGCACGAAGCTCCCTGCTCGCACACACCCCTTTCCTCTGGTCAACAAGAGACGATTATGTGAACAGGTGTCTCGGGTAAAAGAACCATCACCCAAACAACAGCAATTAAACTGCACGCTATTTCTGGACGTCGTTTCTCCTTTAGGGTGGGAGCCGTGGACCCGGATGGCTGGACCCGTCATGGGTAGGCTCTTCTATTAAGAAGTTGGGGCAAGTTGGGGCGCCTGGGTGGCTCAGTTAAGCATCTGTCTTCGGCTCAGTTCCTGATCCCAGGGTCCTGGGCTGGAGGCTCGCCTCCGGCTCTCTGCTCAGCAGGAAGCCTGCTTCTCCCTCTCCCACGCCCCCTGCTTGTGTTCCCTCTCTCTCGCTGTCTCTCTGTCAAATAAGTAAATAAAATTTAAAAAAAAAAAACTCTCACAAGTGAAAAAATAAAGCAAAAGAGTGTGAAAGAATAGAAAGGATTTTAGAAGATTCTAGTAGAGACAGAGGACAAGGGAGGTGTGCTTGGGAAGGCGAGGAGACAGGTTTCCTTAGGGGAAGCGCCCTGGGGACGGTCAGAGGCCAATGCCGCCGTCCTCGCTGGCTGTCCCGAGGCGTGGGGTGATGGACCTGGGATGTGGCTACAGACACCCCGCGGCTCCCGGCGCCCCCCACCCCAGCGCCCCTCCATGTGAGGGCCAGCGACGTGGGGTGTCTGCTGCCGCGGGGTGCGTGTGATGCCCGTTTTTTCTCTTCTCAGAATTTGAGGTCAACGTCGTCGTGCTGCTCCACGCGGATCACCTCATCACGGAGAACTTTCCGCTGCAGCTGTGCAGGGTGTAGCCCGGGAGCAGGCGGCGTGGACGGCGAGAGGCTGGGCGGACATGCCGCGGGTAGCCGGCGCTCCCGGGAGCCGAAGCCAGCGGCATAGGCTCATTTTCAAGATGATTCTGTATCAGAAATGCATCTGACCCTGCAGCTTGCAATCACTGTTGTTGTTCATTTCACTGAGGCTTCTGCTTCAGTGTTCTTCTCTCATCAGACCTGTTCTCGAAAATGCACCAGGACTTCGTAGCTGTGGTTGACCAGATTGTTTCGCAGAAAGCAGACTTTCCTCAGACTCCTCACCTAACTTTTAAGGAGCAGCGGAGCTTGGCTGGGAAGTGAGGTCCTGGGGACAGAGGAAGCCCTCCCTGCCTGGCCAGTGGGTGTGCCTAAGACCCCTGGCAGAAAGCACCTTGGCGAGGACAGTGACAAGCCGGCCAGTTGCCCTTGACATTAGTAGAAACCATCCATGGAGGGCTGCCCAGCGGCGTTGGCTGGAACCTTGGGGCACGTTTCCCACTCTGTTCTGTAGATCTTCTATCACGGTTTTCATGATGACTCCAGCACATGGAGGGAACGAGACCAGAGCGTTCCTGGCTGTCCTTAAGGGAGACAGCATCTGTCTGCACCTGTTGTTGGTGGGTGGGTTCTTGAATGGCAGGAGCCGGTGCCCAGGGCCAGCGTCGAAGACCCCTCTGCCCCACGTAGTGCCAGGACAATGCCCTGGACCCGGAGAACCTGGCCTGAGGGAAAGCCGTCGTGCCTCGTAGTGTATGGAGAACCTGTCGCCACGGATTTCCTCCACCCGATCCGGTTGGTCCATGATGACTTGAGGCCTCAGAAATAAGCCATGTGTGCCACCCGGCCTTCCCAGACAGTCCCTCCACCTGGACAGGCCTGAGCAAGGCGGCCAGGTCGATGTCCCCTCTGGACCCCACGCCCGGCTCTGCCGCCATCACTGTGGGACCGTATCTGGTGACACGTGACGCTGAGGGCAAACAGACCTGACGCAGCTTCACCAGGGAAACTGATGCAGCTTACTCACGGGGTCATTGCTCGTTTGTTCCCGGAGAACACATTCCTGGTTTATAAATCTCCTTTTATGCTCACGTGACATTAACAGTGATCTGTCTTTGATGATGTATTCAGAGTATCGGAAAACAAAGAGGCTGTACTTTCTGGGACTTTCAAAGGTAGAAATCATTTTAATGATTAAAAAAAAGCTAAATGAGAATTTTTAGCAAAGTTTGGGATGTATATTGCTATATCATTTCTTTAGTAAACTGCTTTTGTGGATGGAAATAGGACGAGTGCTCTTCTTAGGGAACAGCTGTTAACTGAAGACCAGCCAGCATCTTGGCTGCTTTTGTTTTCGTTTCATTCGATCCTGAGTGGCCCCGACAAGGGCCTCAGCTGCCATTTCCTTCTCCTTCTTGGCCAGCCCCTCCCATCGGGTTAAGGAGAACACATATCTGGCTATCTGCTGGGGGTGGGTCTGTCCACTGTCGGAGGCTCGGGGTTGTCAGATTCTCCCATGAGAGCAAGAGGACAGGAAGGGGAGGGGAAGGAAGGGGTCTGAAGCATGAATCCGTAACAATATCCTGTTTGGGAAATGCCCTGTAGGCAGCCACCCACTCAGGCTGTCAGAGCTCCCACAGAAATGGGGCCTGGCTCCCATTCTCGCCATGTTGTAAGTTCCAGAATAAAGGCAAGAGGTAAATCAGAAATCAGATGTAGGAAAGCCCAAGCGTTGTGCCGGGATTCACCCGGGAGGCGGCCTGCTCCAGGGGCTGGTGGGAAGGGGAGCCCCAGCCTCCCTCCACCTCTGTCACTGGGGTCTCTTAAGTCCTGAGTCTGAGTCTGAATTGTCCTCTTAAAACTTTGGGGGATATGATTACCTCCCCATGCTGGCAAGGATGGGGCTGGGACAGATTACTACAGTCTGGGGTCCCACGATCCCTTTCAGATCCCACGATTCTGAGATATGGCTGTGTTTCCACGAACTCACGGCCCTCCGACTAGGGACTTACTTCCGACTCCTTTGCTGCTGGGTGTGGTCCTGTGACAAGAGGCCCCTTTACGCAGCTGGACCAGGAGGAGGCCTGCATTGGGGCCTGGCCCGCCCGGAGCGCCATGCCGTGGGGGAAGGGAGAGAAGCAGGACACTCCCCCCACCCTCAAAGGTGTAAGAACAGCTCATCTCCCCTCCCTGGGTTGTCACAGGAGAGAGAAGGGAGAAGACTTTCTTTAGCCACCTGACTGCTAGAGGTCTTGGCAGCCCAGCCCCACACCAGGGCCTCGTGCCTCGTGGAGCCTGAGGCCTATGTTCGTGTAGAACAGAGAACTGTAGTTCCCATCTTCATGACCATCCCCTGAGCTGAGAAGAGACTTCGAGATTCAAGGTCCAGAACCTTGCTCGAGCCAGCTGGTAAGTGCCACGGTGCGTGTGGGCCCAGGCTCCCTGCAGCCACCACTGCCCGGGTCCAGTGACCACAGGACCCAGCGGGACCCAGCCCCACCCAGAAGAACTTCCCTGAAGTTAACCTGAGTGGAAGGAAAATGGTCTGGTTTTCACTGGTACGAGTCAGGCAATGAAAAAAACTAAGTTCTTGGTTTTCCCGGAGACAAATATCCATGCTGAGAATAAGTCCTGAGAAGACAACTGTGGTGCATCCCTTCTCGATCTTTCGTTTGGGGAGAAGAGCTGCAGTGGGCTCACGGGGTGTCCTGGTCTCGGGGAGGCATTGGGCCCCACGCTGCCCGGGCTCAGGGGAGCCGACTCCGGCGGTGCCAAGGGGCGGGCGTGTTGGGGGGTGCCAGCTATGGCTTTGGGGACAGAGTGGGAGCTACGAGAGCATTCCTGATTTGGGATCGGCCCGCACACCGGTCGCAGGGCTGTGGGAACGCCCTGAGGAGGAACGGCTGCCCACGTTACTACTGAAGGGATCGCCGCTGATGGGAGGCACCTGCCGTGTTTGCACACACCTGCTCGCCGTCCCGGGGGCTCATTCAGTGTGGTGCAGCTTCTTGGCGCCAAAGCCCAGACCGCCCCCACCCCGCTCCATTTGGGCTTCACTTGGCCATGTCAGCAATGTGCTTTTCCGCCTGTGTCCCCCTGTTTTCCCACCACGCGTCGGCCATGCCACTCAGTCATTCCCTCAGCTTTGGGGAAGTGAATCACGGGAAGATGGAATCACAGGAAGATAAAATCACGAGACAGGAAATCATTTGCAGCTGGATGCAGCCTAGGAAGCAGGTGTTTAAAAGCCCAAAAGTCCAAGGTAAATCACATTCTAATCCTGAGTTGCTTTATGGAAAGTGAAAATATCAGGGAATGTTCTAGACCAACTCAGACCACTATAATGTCCTTTAGTGATGACCTCACAGTCGCCTTCTGAAGGGGTTTTGTTATCCCCCATTTCACACCCAAGCGAGCTGAGGCCCAAGGAAGCTGGGACCTGCCCAAGCCACGTTGCTCTACTGACTCCCTGGCCCGATATCCCCCCAGACAGCCCCAATTTCCCATACCAGGAGAGAATTAGAGTAGACAGCCATCGCCCAAGGGGCGCATGACCTTGTTCATGGGGCAGCCGTGTGTTCTTCAGGAAACACTGCTGTCAGAGCCGCTCTTCCTGATTCCCACGGAGCGCCCACGACGTGGGAGAACGTTTTGTGGGAGGAGATCTCTCCGTGGTAAGGCTCATCCGAGCTAACGGATGTTGGGCTCAAGATGTGGAGGTGGAATAGCATGAAATGGCACAGCTACTTGGGGGAAGGATCTGTGAGGGGAAGGCCACCTTTGAGTATAAACAACTGTAACCCCAGGGCGGTCAAAACTAGACACGACACGCGAGTAGAAGAAAAGTTACGCATGTGGGTCTAAGAAGTGGAGGTGAGAATGAGTCTCCTGGGTCGGTGTCTTCTCCACTGCGACCACCAAAGGCTGTTCACATTTAGGGCTATCACAGAAACTGTGACTTGATTGATGCAAGGGCACCCAATTTGTAGACTCAAGGTCGATCCAATTGTACTTACATAAATTGCAGTCAAATGATGGAGTAAAGGCAAACAGGAAGGAAAACTTAGTGAGGATCCCTGATGCCTACTGTGATTTCCTGTAAATGTTGCTGGTAAAGTGGGGGCAGCTTGCACCCCCACCCAGGTAGACAGGATTCCACGTGTTAGGACGTTTTTCATAGCCAAACGTACCAGCCTCTGAAACCTTGCATGCAACACACGAGAAGTACTCTGGAGGTTATAAGTACTTAGAAAAGTACAAGGACATATGTTGTGCCTGGGTCCGTAAAACTTGTTGGATTTGGAGGAGCACTGCTTGACCAAGACCAAGGGCAGAAAACATCCAAATGTTCGGTTTGCCTTTGATCAGCATCCACTATCACCTCCTCCAGTGACACCTCTGTTTGGTTCCCTTGACAACGTCTAGCACAGCAGGGGCAGGAAGCTGGGAGGTCCCTGAAGCAGAGTTTGCTCAGTGAGGGCCCCACAAGGTGTGATGTAGTCACTTCTTTCCTTGGGGGTTGCCATCTGCAGGGCAAGGACTAGAGCTTCAAAACCATCACCTCTGGGTCTTAAGTGACGGAATGGGACCAGTTTCCTGTTTCAGATGAGCAGACACCGACTGGGCCAGTGGAGGCTGGGCCAGCAGCCTCAACATACTGTTTCCTGATGCAGTGAGAAAAGGATACACTCATACTTAGATGTGGAAAGGTGGGAGGAAAAAGAAAAATCAAATATTCATTTTGCTTTTAAAATAGTTTTCAATGTCAGTATGTATTAAACCCAAATTTAAAACCCAGTGCAAAAACAGATAAATTAAGAGATGAGCATTTACTTCCTAAAGTGTTTACCACTATCTTCCTTTATATCTTACAGAAAAAAAAATATTTTTTTAATCCATGGAAAATTTGCAAAATTCCAGTTATGCATTCTTCCAAAAAAGAGAGAAAATCTCAGTAAAGTTTTAACAAGTAGAAACTGTCCAAGCCACATAGTCTACCATGTTGCAATAAAATGAGAAATTAATGCCAAAGGGAAAATCAAATTCAGTATAACCACTTGTAAATTTTTTAAACGGTTTCATTTATTCATGAGAGAGAGAGAGAGAAAGGCAGAAAGAGAAGCAGGCTCCCTGCAGAGCAGGGGGCCCAATACAGGACTTGATCTCAGGACTCTGGGATCGATCATGACCTGAGACGAAGGCAGACACTTAACTAACTGAGCCACCCAGGTGCCCCCACCACTTGTAAATTTTATAACATTCTTCAAAAGGGAAACCAAGACTTCATTTATAGACCTTTTAAAATGTAATGAAAATGAACATAACTATATGGCACAGAGCTTTGTACTCTGGCCAGTGCTGCAGTCAAAGGCTAATTCATAGCCTTATGTGTTTTTATTATCAAACTGGAAACAATGAAAACTAAAGGGTTGGGCACCCAAATGTCTAGAAAGGCAAGAACAAAATAAGAATGACAATAAAAACAGGAATTAACTGATATGAAAGCAAAACTGTTGGAAAATTTATGAATAAGCCCATGAGTTGGTACTTTGAAGAGACTATTCAATTGACACATCTTGAATAAAACAAACTAAATACAAAGAAAAAGAAATATAGGGTCACCTGGGTGACTCAGTCGTTAAGTGTCTGCCTTCGGCTCAGGTCATGATCCTGGGGTCCTGGGATCGACAGTTTCTACTTGCTTGGCGAGAGGCCTTCTTCTCCCTCTCTCCCTCTCCCTGCTTGTGTTCCTTCTTTTGCTGTGTTTCTCTCTGTCAAAAAAATAAAAATATTTTTTTTTTAAAAAAGGAAAGGAAATATATAACACCAGGAACAACATCAGATAAAAAGCCTGATAAGGGGTACCCGGGTGGCTTAGTCATTAAGTGTCTGCCTTCAGCTCAGGTTGTGATCCCAGGGTCCTGGGATCCAGCCCTGCAATAGGCTCCTTGCTTGGCGGGAAGCCTGCTTCTCCTTCTCTCATTCCCTTGCTTGTGTTCCCTCTCTCGACGTCTCTCTCTCTGTTAAATAAATAAATTTAAAAAAAAAAAGATTTTATTTATTTCACAGAGAGAAACGCAGCCAGAGAGGGAACACAAGCAGAGGGACTGAGAGAAGGAGAAGCAGGCTTCCCGCCAAGCAGGGAGCCCGATGTGGGACTCCATCCTGGGACTCCAGGATCATGGCCTGAGCTGAAGGCAGTCGCTTAACCAACTGAGCCGCCCAGGCGCCCCAAAATCTTTTTTTTAAAGCCTGATAAGTTATATTACAGTATGTACCTCTTGTGCTAATAAATTTGCAAACTTTTATAAAATGCAGAGTGACTCCAGAAAATATAGCTTACTTGATTAAAATGATAGTCCTGGGAAGAAACTGAAAAAGAAAAAATTGGCAAAGAAATGGCACTAAAAACATGCCAGGAAGAGATGGTTGTATAGTGGGTTTCTATCACAGCTTCAAGGATCAGATAGTTCTGCTCTTTGTTGATGCTAAAGTTGAAAAGCTCCCAGTGTATTTTATGAAGCCAGTGTAGCCCTAATATCAAAATCCAACCTATCATGTGGATTTAGGTTTAGCTGTGAGTGAAGAAGACTCACGGTGGGAGGGAATTAAGACTCACGTAAATGTCCATAGGCAGGCCAGCACAGAGCCATGATGTCCTCAGTGATCCGAGCTACTTCTGGCTCATGGTGCCACCTTGTCTTCATGATGCAAGGCAATAAGAGCTAGCTCCAGCCATCACATCTGTATCCCAGCAAGCGGGACAGAGGGAAGGGTGAGAAAAGGCAAAGGCCAGGTGCCAGCTCTATTAGGGATGGTTTCTAGGACTGTCATATGACACTTCTACCTATATCTTCTAATCAGAAACTTATGTGGCCACAAATAGCTGCAGAGAAATAAGAAATATGTTATTCTGTGTGGTCATGTGCCTACCTGAGAAATAGCAGAAGTTTTACAAGAAGGGTAAACTGAACATTGACAGAGCAGAAAAAAAACCACAAACTTTATATCACTTATCAGTACAAGTTGATTTCTCAGTGTTTTAAAATAAATATATCATGACCATAAAGTAGCAGTGGGTGGGGTCGGAAAAGGCAGTTCAATGCTATAAGATCTATTAACATAATATCACATTGGTGGGTTGAAGGAAACCATCCTGATGGATGTCATCAAGTATATATTTTAACTTTTTATTTTGGAAATTTCCAACATACAGAAGGAGAGAGTCCTATAGATTACATCATATCCAAAAGATATGTATTCTTTTTGTTAACATCTTTATGAAGATATGATTTATCATAAAATTGATCCATTCACATTGTATGATTTCACCATTTTAGAATTGTGAAACCATCATCACAATCTAAATTTAGAACCTTTCTTCACTCTAAATAGAAACCCTGAACCTATCAGCAGTCTTTCAGCCCTGAAAAAAACAGTAATTTACCTTCTGTCTCCATACATTTGCCTATGCCAGACATTTTGTATGAATAGAATTATATATTATGTGGCCTTTTGTGGCTGACTTCTTGGACTTCACATATCTGAGGTCCAGCCACATTGTACTATGCATCAGTAGCTCATTAATTTTTATTGGCAAATAACATTCCATTGCATAGCTATGCCATATTGTGTTTAATCTTCGGTTGACAGGCATTTGAACTGTTTCCACTTTCTGGCAATTAAGAAAAATGCTGCTATGAACTCATATATGTGCAAGCTTTTGTGTGGACATATGTTTTTACTCTTCTTAGATCATCTAGGGATAGAAGTTCAGGGTCATATGACTCTGTTTAATCTTTTGAGGAACTGCCAGACTGTTTTCCAAGCAGCTGCACCATCTTTCATTCCCACCAGTAATCCATCAAGGTTCTGATTTCTACACATCCTCACCACCACTTACTATGGTCCATCTTTTATTGTACTCATCCCAGTGGGTGTGAAGTGGTATCTCATTATGATGTTGGTTTTCACTTCTCTAAAGACAGATTGAGCATCTTTTCATGTGCTTATTGGCCATTTGTATGTCATCTTTGGAGAAATGTCTATTCAGATCTTTTGCCCATTTTAATTGGATTATTTTTCTTGTTATTATTGAATTATGAGAGTTCTTTGTACATTCTGCTTACAAATCTCTTTTCAGACATATGGTTTGCAAGTATTTTCCCTCCCTCTGTGTGTTGTCTTTTCACCATCTTCATACATAATTTGCAGTATAAAAGTTTTAAAATTTGATGTAGTCCAGTTTATCTGTTTTTTCTTCTCTTGCTTGAGTTTTTGGTGTCATATCTAAGGACCAATGCCTGCTCCAAAGGCCATGAGGATTTACTCCAAAGGCTTTTTTTCCCCTAAGACACAGTTTTAGTTGTTGCATTTATGTCTCTGAACAATTTTGAGTTAATTTTTTTTGTAGGGTGAGAAGTAGAGAGCTAACCTTATTCTTCTACATCTGGATATCCCACTGTCCCAGCACCATTTGTCAAAAACACTCTTTTTTTCCCCCATTAAATTGTCTTGGCACCCTGGTAAAAAGTCAGTTGACCATAAATGTATGGTTATCTGGATCCTGGATTCTTTTACATTAATCTATATGTCTATTCTTATATCAATACCATACTGTCCTGGGTTACTGTAGCTTTGTAGTAAGTCTTAAAATTATCAAGTGTGAATCTTATAACTTTTATTTTCATTTAAAAAAATTATTTACAAAATACTTTTGCATTTATAAATGAATTTGAGGATCAGCTTGTCAATTTCTGCAAAAAAGTTACTGAGTATTTCGTTAAGAATTATATTGAATCTGTACATAAATTTTGGTAATATTGTCATCATAGTAACATTAAGTTTTCCAGAGATGAACATGAGATATCTTTGCATTGATTTAGACCCCATTTTTCTTTCAACAGTGTTTTATAGTTTTCATTGTACAAGTCTTCCTTTTCTTTTGTTAAATTTATTTCTAAGTATTTTATTATTTTTTAAAGATTTATTTATTTATTTTAGAGAGTGTGTGAGTGCAGGGAGGGGCAAAGGGAGAGGTGAAGGAGCAAAGCAGACTCCCCGCTGAAGGCAGGAAGCCTGACACGGGACTTGACCTCACCACCCTGAGATCATGATCTGAGCTGAAATCAAGAGTCAGACACTCAACCAAATGAGCTACACAGGTTCCCCAATATTTCATTGTTTTCGATGCTATTGTAAATGGAATTGTTTTCCTAATATCAGATTGTTCATTACTAGTGTATAGAATGATTGATTCCTATATATTGTTTTGTATACAGAAATCTTGCTGACATTATTCACTAATAGGTTAATTATTAAAACTGGCTAATTAAATACTAATAAGGTTGGGGTTTTTTTTGTAGATTTCTTGGAATTTTCTATATACCCGATCATGACATCTGCAAATAATTTCACTTTTCCCTTTCAAATTTTGTCTTTCATTTCTTTTTCTTACCTAATTGCCTTGGCTAGCTCCTCTAGTACAATGTTCAATACACATAATGAGATTAGACATCCTTGTCTTGTTCCTGATCTTGGGAGAAATGTTTCAGTCTTTCACCATTAAGTATGATGTTAAATGTGGGGTTTTTATAGATGGTCTCATGGGCTTGAGGTCTTATACCCTACAAACCTAGTTTGTTGAAGATTTTTACTATGCAAGGGTGTTGTATTTTGTCAGATGATTTTTATGCAGCTATTGAAATGATCTTGTGGGTTTTCTCTTTATTTTATTATACAGTATATTATATTAATTGATTTTCAGATATTAAGTCAGCCTTGGGACGAGTCTCATTTGTCAGAGGTGTACGGTCCTTTTCATGTGTTGCTGGATTTGGTTTGATATATTCTGCTCACAATTTTCATGTCTATATTCATATAGTCAAAAAAACAATTGTTCAAGGCATCTGTTTTGATTTTTAAAAACTTATTAAACTGAGAAATACAGAATTCTAAGAATGTGATAAAATGGATTTATAAAAATGAATAGGATATATTCTGTATAGCAAAGTGTTGGGGATATCTTGTTAATTTTTAAGAGGGTATCTTTTTTCCAAGTAATTATTCAAATTTTCTGTTGAAGTTTTGGCCAATGCAGTAAGATTTAAAAAAAAAAAAAAAAGGAGGAGTTCACTAGGTAGACTAGAAAGCCTCTTAGTGATGGTTATATGTGCTTATAACAAAACAAACCCTTTTAATCTTGATTGAACTGAGTGGACCAGTTGATCTAGGATAGGCCAGGAGGGCAGTTCCAGGTGACTTGGTGATAAGTCAATGCCAGAGCCCTTCTGTAGGTCCATGCTTAGGGAAAGAGATGTAAACACATTTGCACAGCACACGGGAGACCAAGGGGACTGAAGGAGTGGGCACAGAAGATAGAAGTCTCTAGACTTCCTTGGCCTTCCTGTATGAACATATCCTTACAAATTACTTTGTTTTTCACTTGAGCTAATCTGAGTGAGTTTCTGTTCCTTGCACTAGGTATGAACATTGCAAATGAAGACATAAAGTTATCATTATTAGCAGATATTATAAAAAACCCTGGAAAACCCAGAAAATCAACTGAATTTAAAAAAGATTGTAATTGTAAAGACAATTCAATAAGATGGCCCATTACAAATATAAAAACATAGCTTTCCAAAAAATAGAGGCAAACATTGATAAAATCAATTATTAATAAATCTATATGTTAATAAAACTTATTAATAAGACACATGTAGGAACTTTTTAAAGAAATATATTTAACATCATTTAGGAATACTTCTTAAAATTATAACATATAAAAAGACTCATTTGGGGGAACCTGGGTGGCTCAGTCATTGAGCGACTGCCTTCGGCTCAGGTCATGATCCTGGGGTCCTGGGATTGAGTCCCACATCGGGCTCCCTGCTCTGCAGGAAGCCTGCTTCTCCCTCTCTCACTCCCCCTGCTTGTGTTCCCTCTCTTGCCATCTCTCTGTCAAATAAATAAATAAAATATTTTAAAAACCACTCCATTGTAAAGACACTAGTTACCAAATTAATTTAAAGATTTTAATACTTTTAATACCTTATTTTAATACATTTAATACCTTAGTCTAATACAATCTTTCTACAAATATGTTATTCAGTTATTTGTCAGAGAGAGAGACAGTGAGCACACAAGCAGTGGGAAGAGCAGGCAGAGTGTAAAGCAGGCTCCCCACTGAGCAAGGAGCCCCATGCAGGACTTGATCTCAGGACCCTGGGTCATGACCTGAGCCTAAGGCAGACGCTTAACTGAATGAGCTACCCAGGCAACCCATTATTCTAACATAAATCTTAATGTAATATTTTCTTTGGATCTTAAGTTCATATGGAAGAATAAGTATGTTAGAATATTCAATAACATTTTTTAAATGAAGGGGGGAAAAAAGGTAATACCAAACCAGATATTGAGTAGTATTAAAAAAATACAAAAATTACAACAGCATCGTAGTTGTGTCAAAAGTGACAGGTCACGGAGCCTGGTTGGCTCAGATGGTTAAGCATCTGCCTTTGGCTCAGGTCATATTCTTCAGGTCCTAGAATTGAGCCCCACATCAGGTTTCTGGTTCAGTGGGGAATCTGCTTCTCCCTCTCCCTCTGCCTCTCTGCTCATCCTCTCTCTGTATCCTTCTCTCTCAAATGAATAAAAAAAATCTTTTAAAATAAATAATTTTTTAAAAAAGATAGCCATAATTGGACCCATGTGTATAAATGATTTCTTATATGAGATAAGCAAGGAACACTAAGTAAAAATGTCACTTCAAATCTGTTGCAGAAAAACTGAAAATATTACTTTGTGTTAAAAATTATATTGCCAATAATCACCTCAAAAGGAAGTAAATTCCAAAGGTATAAAAATGTTAAAATAATGATCTAATAATACCAAAAGATATAATAAGTGAAAAACCCACACATGAAACTACTATCACACTGTTAACTCACTGGAATTTAAATAAAAACCTTAAAAAAAAGAAGATACAGATAAAATACAACTTGCATATGGTGGAACTTTGACAATCCGAAGCTAGGACAAAAATAATCAGGAAAAATATTGATGGTAAAAACCTTCAGTACATAAAGATTTTCTGTAAGTTAAAAGAGAAAAGACATATTAGGAAAAATATGTATGGCATGATGACTTGAAAGGTATTAATATCATTAATATAAAGGAATACTCTTACAGATCAGTAATAAAAATATGAGCACCCCAAAATAAAATGGTCAAGATATGAACAGACTATTTGCCAAAGGAAAAAAGGCATGTAGCCAATAAACTCATGAGAAGAAAGGGTCAGCCTCATTAATTTCTTCATTTATGCAACATATCTATTAAACAGCAATGCTATTTATCAGCCATTGTTTTAAGATACACAGTAAAAAAGGGTAAAAAGCATGGTGTTTATGGAAGTTAAAGGTTCATAATTTCTCTGTATTAAGAGAAATGTGGGAAGAAAATTATATAAGCCCTTTCTTTGATTCAGAAATGTATGAAATCAGATATTTGAGAATCTTTTCATTTAAAGAAAAATGGTAATGTCAATCACATGGTCTAATAATTCTTTGCTTCTTCAGGCTCTATATTACAAATTTCTGTTCTTTCCTCACCATAGAAGCTAAGGATACAAAATATTTATGACTCAGGGAGATAAACAAAGAACTTTTAGTCCATGAATCAAGTTAAAACAAGTAAGGAACACTAAATAAGCCTAAAACCTGGCTTGGCTCCATCATAACTAAATTTTCTGTGGTGTGCCTTTTTGCTAAGCAGTATTACAAACTAATAAATAATCTTTAAACACCTGCCCTGTGTTCTTTAACCTCTTGGCTTAAATCAATTGCTTGATATAAGAAAATATGTTTTTTTCAAATTCTAAATTTAATAGACTGTAAATAAGGTAGTGTTCATTTATGAATTATATGTTTTCTTTTTTTAAATTTTATTTTATTAGATAGAGTGAAAGAGCATGAGTGGTGAGAGGGGCAGAAGGAGAGGGAGAAGCAGGCTCCACACCAAGCAGGGAGCCCAACACAGGGCTCAATCCCAGGACTCTGGGATCATGACCTGAAACAGAGGCAGACACTTACCTGACTGAGTCACCCAGGCACCCCTATATGTTTGTTATTTTCCCCTAAGTTATAAATAAAATCTCATCTTTTCTCTTGATTTCTTTATCCTCCATTAAGTTTTCATTTTTCTGTGATAGTTTCCAAGATTTATTGTCTGCCTTTTTTAAAAGTATAACAGACACATTATACAGAAATTAAAGTGTTGTAGGGGCACCTGGGTGGCTTAGTGGTTTAAATATCTGCCTTCAGCTCAGGTCGTGACTTCGGGGTCCTGGGATCAAACTGCTTTGGGCTCTCTGCTCAGCAGGGAGTCTGCTTCTTCCTCTTCTGCGCCTCCCCTCCCAACTCATGTTCCCTCTCTCTCAACTAATCTTAAAAGAAAGAAATTAAAGTGTTTTACACATTAAGCCCAAACATATTCTAGATCTTTGTTTATAGATCAACATGTATGTCTTCATGGGTTTATAATTACAGATAATGAAAGATGCAAATTTTTAAAATAGTGTTTAGGAACTTTTGCTTCTATCTATGAATGGGTACTAGACTTGCTTTCCTTTCACAAACAAATAGAAAATTGGACAAAATATAGGTGGTTGGAATTTGAGATTCAGAATACTGGAGAGGAGAAAGATACACAGAGAAAGAACTCTAGAAATCTGAAGAGTCCCCTTGAATCTGTTGCTGAACACTTAGTCATATATATGTACAGTGAAACTGCAAAAGGAAGGAAATGCCAGGTATCTGTATGTCAAAATGTTTCCAGACATGACACAGTGCTGGGAGGCATGTGAATTCCAGCCACCCAGAGTGAAGATTCCAGAAAAGTCATGCATCACCAGCAGGGCTACTCTAAACCCATCCCCACAAAGCTTAAAAGTGAGTCTTACTGGGCTCAAGTTGATCTTCAAGCAGTTTAACTGTCAGCCAAAATAAACTCAGCGCTCTTTAAAGGAAACCCCAGACTCTAAACCCTCAGTAGTTTGGTGCACAATATCTAGTATCCAATCAAAATTACTGGATTCTCCAAGAAGCAGAATAATGTGATCCATAAACCGGAGAAAACTTGGTCAAAATCCAGAGATCTAGAATTGGCACAAATGGTCGAATTAGCAGTGAAGGAATTTATTTGTTTTTTAAAGATCTTGTTCTATTTACTAGAGAGCGAGAGCAAAAGCAGGGGGAGCAGCAGGCAGAGGATGAAGGAGAAGCAGGCTTCCCACTGAGCAGGGAGCCTGATGTAGGACTCTATCCCAGAACCCTGGGATCATGACCTGAGCCAAAGGCAGACAGTGACCCAACTGAGCCACTGAGTTGCAACACAAATTTTTTTTTTTAAGTTACAGAAAGTACGCTGATAATTTACAGAGGATGTAATGTGTAATACACATTACAGAGGAAATTAAATCTTTACCAACATACACAGTTCTTTCTGGGATATAAACCTGAAACATGAGAAAATGGAGTAGGGGTGCCTGGGCAGGAGGGCTCAGTCACTTAAGCATCCAACTCTTGGGTTTGGCTCCAGTCATGATCTCAGGGTCGTGGGATAGAGCCCTGTATTGGGTTCTGTGCTCAGCATGGAGTCTGCTTGTCTGTCTTCCTCTACTCTTCCCCCTGCTCACTCTCTCTCTCTCAAAATAATTAACTTTAAAAAAGGGGGAAAAAATGGAGTACAGGCTCAGAGAATATTTAAAAACCAAAAAGCTAGCAAAATGATTGAGACCCAAGAAGAAGAGATTATTCACCCCCAAGAGCCCTTGGGGGGACTCAAGGATAGCCCTCCCTCCAGTGCCTAGGCCCAGGCCATTCCCCCTAAATCAGCAACCAGCGGTCCGGTCCACACCAGGCAGGAGAGCCTATGTCCACAGGAACCTCTCAGGCTAGCAGAGAGGACGGATAAGAAGGGCTGTTTCTTCTGCTCTGCTTGACGGTGTCTGAAGGTAGGCGAGGAGACTCTCTTGTGTTTTACCGTCTACAACAATAACAGCTGGCACTCTTCTATTGTTTACCAGGCATCATTCTAGGTGCCTCATATTAGCTCTTAATTCTCACAAGCCTGTGAAGAGAGTAGTCTTCTGTCTCCTTATAGATGAGGAAACAGGCATGGAGAGATCTGTAATTTCCCCAAGGTCACCTGGGGGTGGGGGGGTTGGGGTTGGAGCTGATACTCTCAGCCACTGCTACCCCCCAGTTAGGGCCCCGACTGCAGGGTGGGAAGTAACCAGGTCCCCTTCCAAGGGGAAGGTCTTCCCAGGCTGCTTGGCATGCGATTAAATCGGTCACCCAATTGGCCAACACCTGTAATATCTTAGGGCCCTAGCCTTCCGACTGGACTGCATGTTGGAAGTACCCAGGTGGGGCTTTTAAAAGCCAGGAGGTCACAATCTGACTACTTATTCCAGTTACTGAGAAGAAAGCCCCAATTGTAACTCCCGTTTGGAGCCAGTACGCTGGGTGCGTTCTGGGAGCTCTGGGAAACAAACTACCCCTGGCCCACCTCGCACTGCAGAATATGGACAGCTTCTCTGAGCTTCCCAGGGCCTGGCACAGCGCAGGTATGCGTCAAATGGTGGTTGAACAAGGAGCATGAAAAGCAGGGCCTGGAGAAACACTGATGAGATCACCAACCTGTGGTTAGTACAGCTGAATTGGCCATTGTTTTGAAAAACAGATGAGGTTAAGACCTAAATTAGCTCAACCCATATTTAGCTGGTAATTGCATGTAAATCCCCAGGCCTGCCTCTGTAGCAAATAGAAAGATAAATCTTTCATCTGTAAAATACGGACAGTAACTCCTGCTGGGAAGGATTCAACACTTGGCACAGGGCCTGGCCCATAAAAAGAGCCAGGTAAATGCGGCCATTATCATTCCCTCCACATGTGCAATGAGGAAGGCAGGTAAGAAGAGAGTGACTTCATCAGCATCATGTGTGGCTCACTTGCTGTGGGGCAGGAACCGTGCTGGGGACTTCCTGGCCTAGCAGCTGTTCCGTTTTCGCGGCCCGTGACCTCACTCCAGGATAAGCAGACTAGAAGTCAGAGTTTGTGGGCCTGAGGATTTCCAAATTTGTGTTCGAAATCCTGAAAATAAATGATTTTGTCCTACTAGTTACTACATTTCTACTAACAAGTGGTGTGCTTTTATTTTTCCTGCCATTGAGAAAAATGTAAAAGCCTAAAGTGTATTTTCCTATGCAGAACATAACAAGAGACTAAGTGGTTCTGTTGTCTAATTCCCTGGAGCTTCAGAGGAACCTCTAACCCAATTTAAAGAGCTCTAAAGGGAAGCTCTCAGCAGAGGAAACACATGAGATGTGGTGGATGTGATTAAAGACCACGCAATGGATTCCAAGATGAGAAGATGAAAGGAGGTCCTGATATTTTTTTTTAATATTTTATTTATTTGACAGAAAGAAACACAGCCAAAGAGGGAACACAAGCAGGGGGAGTGAGAGGGAGAAGCAGGCTTCCCGCTGAGTAGGGAGCCCGATGTGGGACTCGATCCTAGGTCTCTGGGATCATGACCTGAGCAGAAGGTAGTTGCTTAACCAACTGAGCCACCCAGGCACCCTTGTCCTGATATTTTTAAGTAAATATTTAGTATGAAAAACTGCCATTTAAAAGGTCATTTTACATGGTAGAAGATAATTTCCCGGGAAGAGCTTTACCTTGTAAAATAATTTGAAGGCATCATCAAGTTTTCTATAATCAGAGAACTTCAGTGTGTCTTTCATATAAAAAAGTGAGTAAAGCAGATTATCTGTCCCTTTTATCCATCCCTGCAATGAATACCAGTTCTAGTTTCTGTTCTGCTTCTAGATAGAGAAAAATTTAAAATCAGAACCCCTTCTCTGCTACAGGGGCTCAAAATACAAATACCTAATAGTAGGGATGAAGAAGTACCTATAGGTTCTTCAGCCACTCAAAGGACAATAATGAAATATTTAAAAAAAACTTTATGCCAACAAATTCAATCTAGATGAACTGGAAAAATTCCTTGAAAGACACAAATTACTACCCTTGACAAAGAGAAATGGAAAATTGGAATGGGCCTATATATATTAAATATATTCTCTAAAAATAAAACTTCCACAGAGAGAATTCCAAATTATCCAAAATCTAATAGAGAAATAGTACCCATATTACACAAACTCTCTCAGAAAACAGAACACTCTGCAATTCATTCTATGAGGTCAACCCTAACACCACATCCTGGTGAAGATATTCCAGCTAGAGATTTGCAGACTGATAATAACTCATGAACATAATGGTAAAAATCTTCAGGGTTTTATCCAATATAATGCAGCAATATAGAAATGTATACATCGTGAATAAATTGGGTTTATCAGATAGGATTCACCACATTAATGAGAAGAGAAAAATCATGTGATCGCTAATAAAAATGGACAAAATTCAACAGCTATTAATGATTTTTAAGGCTCTCAGCAAACTAGGTGTATGAAGAAAACTTCCTTAACTGGATAAAGGGTATCCATAGCTAACATCATACTTAATGATGAAAAACTAAATTCTTTCCCCCTAAAACTGGGAACAAAGTGAGAATGTCTTATATTGGAGATAAAAAAATAAAAGGTTTAAGATTGGAAGGGAAAGAGTAAAATTGTCTCTACTTGCAGACACCATTGTCTACACAGAAGATCTAATGAGAAAAGAATACTATGAGAATTAAAAAGAACATTCATCAATGTTGCAGGATACAAGGTCAATATACAGAAGTTATATTTCTGCATGCCAGCAAAAAAGCACTTGGAAAATGAAGTCTAAAAATAGCATTTTCAATGGTATCAAAACATGCAGCATACTGAGGAATATATTTAATGAAAGATATGAGCCGACGGTGAATATCATTCTCAATGGGAAAAAGCTGAGAACCTTTCCCGTAAAATCAGGAATGCGACAAGGACGCCCACTCTCACCACTACTGTTCAATATAGTACTAGAAGTAGTAGCAACAGCACTAGAAGTAGTAGCAACAGACAATAAAAATGAATAAAATATTCAAATGGGCAAAGAAGAAGTCAAACTCTCTTTCTTCATAGATACCATGATACTTTTCATGGAAAACCCAAATTACTAGAATTCATATAGCAATTCAGTAATGTGGCAGAATACAAAATCAATGCACAGAAATCAGTTGTGTTCCTATACAGTAACAATGTAACTGTAGAAAGAGATATTAGGGAATTGATTCCATTTGTGATAGCACCAAAAACCATAAGACACCTTGGAATAAACCTAATCAAAGAGGTAAAGGAGCTATACCCTAGAAACTACAGAACACTTATGAAAGAAATTGAAGACACAAAAAGATGGAAAACATTCCATGCTCATGGATGGGAAGAATAAACACTGTTAACATGTCTATGCTCCCCAGAGCAATCTATATACTTTCAACACCATCCCAATCAAAATAGCAACAGCATTTTTCAAAGTGCTGAGACAAACAATCCTAAAGTTTGTATGGAACCAGAAAAGACCGCAAATAACCAAGGAAATGTTGAAAAAGAAAAAGCTGGGGGCACTGCTTTGCCTGATTTCAAGCTGTATTACAAAGCTGTAATAACCAAGACAGCATGGTACTAGCACAAAAACAGACACATAGACCAATGGAAGAGAACAGAGAGCTGAGACATGGACCCTCAACTCTGTGGTCAACTAATCTTTGACACATCAGGAAAAAATATCCAATGGAAAAAAAGCCAGTTTCTTCAATAAATGGTGCTGGGAAAATTGGACAGCTATATACACAAGAATGAAACTTGACCATTCACTTACACCATACACAAAGATAAACTCTAAATGGATGAAAGACCTCAATGTGAGACAGGAATCTATCAAAATCCTACAGGAGAACATAAGCAGTAAGCTCTTCGAAATCA
>PITA01017863.1:29820-42219 GCA_004023965.1 Spilogale gracilis
AAACAAAGAGGCAACCCACAGAATGGGAGAAGATATTTGCAAATGACACTACAGACAAAGGGCTGGTATCCAAGATCTATAAAGAACTACTCAAACTCAACACCCAAAAAGAAGATGAACACATCAAAAAATGGGCAAGAGACATGAAGAGGCACTTCTCCGTAGAAGATATACAAACGGCTAACAGGCACATGAAAAACTGTTCAGCATCACTAGCTATCAGGGAAATTCAAATCAAAACCACACTGAGATACCACCTTACACCAGTCAGAATGGCCAAAATTAACAAGTCAGGAAACAACAAGTGTTGGAGAGGCTGCGGAGAAAGGGGAACTCTCTTACACTGTTGGTGGGAATGCAAGCTGGTGCAGCCACTCTGGAAAACAGTGTGGAGATTCCTTAGAAAATTAAAAATAGAGCTACCCTATGACCCTGCAATTGCACTACTGAGCATTTACCCCAAAGATACAGATGTAGTGAAAAGAAGGGCCATATGTACCCCAATGTTCATAACAGCAATGGCCACAATCGCCAAACTGTGGAAAGAGCCAAGATGCCCATCAACAGATGAATGGATAAAGAAGATGTGGTACATATATACAATGGAATACTATGCCTCCGTCAGAAAGGATGAATATCCAACTTTTGTAGCAAAAGATTGGAAGAGATTGGATTGGAAGAGATTATGCTGAGTAAAATAAGCCAAGTAGAGAAAGTCAAGTATCACATGGTTTCTCTTACTTGCAGTGCATAAGGGGTAATGTAGAGGACAGTAGGAGAAGGAAAGTAAATGGGAAGTAGGGTAATTCAGGGAAAGAAACGAAACAACAGAGACTTTGGACACAGAAACAAACTGAGGGACTTGGAGGGAGGCGGGTGGGGGGATAGGAGAGCCTGGTGGTGGGTACTGGGGGCACCTATTGTGCGGAGCACTGGGTGTGGGGAATGGGGAATGAATCTTGGAACACTGGAAAAAATATTTAAGTAACAATTAACAAAATAAATAAATAAATAAATTCTCCAGATTAAAAAAAAAACTTGTACATTGCAATAAAATCAATAAATGTAAAAAAGAAAGAAAAGAAAGTTGCAAAATACCAGTTGAAAACTATAAAACATCGGTGAGAGAAATTTTAAATGATCTAAATAAATGGGAGATAGATCATGTTTACAAGTTGGAATAATCAACATTGTTCAGGTGTTCATTCTCCTAAAATTGATCTGTAGACTCAATGCAATCCCCAAACCCCAGGAGGCTTTATGTATGATTACCTGATTCTAAATTGTATTTGGAAATGAAAAAGACGTAGACTAGGCGGTTATTTTGATAAAGGAAAAGCTGATGCTGGATTATATTCATCTGCTCAGGCTGCCCTAACAAAATACCACATACTAGCTGGTTTAAACAACAGAGATGTATTTTCTCGGAGTTCTGGAAGCTGGAAGTCTTGGATCCCCTATTACAGAGCCAGCAGGCTTGGTTTCTCCTGAATCTTCTCTCCTTGGCTTGCAAACAGCCACCTTCTCACCCTGTTCTCACATGGTCTTTACCCTGTGTATGTATCCCTGGTGGTCTCTTCCTTTTCTCGTAAGGACACAGTAGTTTGCTGTGGGTTAGGCTCCACCCTTATGACCTCCTTCAACTTCAGTTATCCCCTTCAAGGTTCTATTTCCCAGTAAAGTCACACTAGGTAAGGGTAAGGCTTCAACATGTGAATTTGGGGGAAACACAATTCAGTCTACAACATGGATCTCATTCCTCAAGAGTCTGATTAAGTTGTGCTAAGGATCCTGGCTATAGGATGCTTAAATGCTTCCAGGGATTCTAATGAGTAACCACAGCTGAGAACCACTAAGTGAGGACAAAGGTCTCAACCCATGGAGGGGCTGAAGTCCCAGAGGACCTTCTGGACTCTGCGAGCTCTGACTGATGGATGACATCAACTAGACACAGGGAAGGAGACTCTGATTAAGTGCCTCCTAGGAAAGGGTTCTATTTCAGACACGTCCCCATCTTGCATGGTACTGGGATAAACTGTGTAACATACTCAGCCCAATGTCAGGCCCAGAGTGATGCTCACTAAATAGAAGTCATTGGCCAGGCATTAAATTTCACATTTACTCCACTGGAAGATCCAGCCTCTTCCCACTATAGCCTAGTGACTTTTAGGCTGTGAGGAAACCTACCAGTGAACAAAGAGGAGAAAGCCATACTAGTTTCATATTATGTAGTCAGGATGTTAGTGGGTGCTTGGATGTTAATGGGTTTCATGCATTTTAAAGTTTCTGTGTTTGTGTATGCTGTCATTTTGGGGGGTGTGCTAACCCAGAGCCATTTAGTGATCGTCTAGCCACCTTCTGCTACTTCCACTGTATGAACAGATGAAGATTTGTCAGTGAGAACCAGCAGGAAACATGGAGCACCCTATAGCCAATCTAACATATATGAAAGCCTTAGAAAAAGACACAGTCCATTTCTCCTCTAGTTGCTTCTTTATGATTAAGGGGACTGTGACAACTAGCAAGAGGCATGGAAGGAGTTTGTAGCATTTGTATCTACTTTATCCAAGCTCCAGATTCACCCCTTGTGCTGTCCTCTTTATCTTTGCTATCTAGGCGTTAACTTGCCAGCTCTTCCCTTCTGCCCCCTTATCACAGCTCTGTACCAGTCTGGCTCTGCCTTCTCTACCCAACAAACTTTGGGCTGCTCCTTCCACAGGCTCCACCACTGCCCACAGTTCTTGTCCTGATCCCTAAGGCAGGGAGGGAGAAAAACACTGAAAGGCCAATGAGAAAGTCAGTGAGGAGAAAGGAAACCAGAACTGGCTACCAAGCTCCAGGGTAAGCTCATGAAGCTGTGGGTTCCCCATTCCCTCTTTCTTCGCCCTCCCCCAGCTCAGGTCTTTGAGCCTGCTCACACCAGAAAAGGGCATGCCATTTTCACAGGGCTACGTCCCTAGGCTGGCAGAGCCCAAAATGCTTTGGTTCATAGCAGCAGAAACTTGGAGACAAGCAGTAGATTCCATTCTGGACAGTCCTTTTCCCTTCCTCATCTCCTTGCCATCTGAGGCCCCTTTCCACACCAGCTGCCTGGCCAAGAGAATGCATGCTGGACTATCTCTGGCTCCGTCAGGGGCAGCTGCTCGAGACTGCTTAATAATCTATCTCTGGTGGTCAGGCTGCCCTGCCATGACATGTAGATGCTTCTTGAGACAGAGAAGGCTTACGTCTTACAAAGAGTGGCATGGGGGAAAAGTGTTAGGATATAAGAGTTTGACATTAGAACTTAAATTCAAAATCCTTTGACCACTTGAGAAAAAAAATTACAGAAACACATAGGAAACTATTCTCCTTTGCCTTTGAAGTAAGAACATAAACTTACTTCATTCATTTATTCATTATGTTTCTATGATAACTTAGCATCTTCTAAGTAAGATGCCCTTTTAGGTGCTGTGAGGAATATAAGTCTAACCCAGGTCAGCAGGAGTTCTCATATCTCTGAGTTAGGAAAGGTTAAGTTGAATCTTCTCTTCTTTGCCCTATTCTATAAGTCTAAATTTCCCTTAAATATACTGGTAAGTTCCAGGGGGCTTCTGTTCATTCTCCAAGTTACTGCTGTTCTGTTCTACACCTCATGGAGTCATGAAACTCTTCTTCAATATGTACTTTCCACAAAAGTTTAACTAACACACAATCTATAATTCTAATAGATTTCATGAAGAAGTGCAGGGTTGAGGAAGCACTTATATTACAAAAATGCAAATAACTTTAAATGGCATATTAGACACCTTGTTTTTGAAATACCCTCCAGGGAGAGTAGGAGGAGGAAAGGAAATGGGAAGTGGGGTAAATCCAGGAGGGAGACAAAACATGAGAGACTTTGGACTCAGAAACAAACTGAGGGTCTTGGAGGGGAGGGGGTGAGGGGATGGGAGAGCCTGGTGGTGGGTATTGAGGGCACATAGCGTATTGCATGGAGCACTGGATGTGGGTCATAAACAATGCATCTTGGAGCACTGAAAAAATAAAATTAAAGAAAAAGAAAAAGGAAAACCCTTCAGGACTTTCAGATCTGGCCAGAACTGAAGAACAGGTACTGGACTTATTCTCTCATAATTAAAAAAAAAAAAAAAACCTGAACAAATGTAAAGCAACTGCTTTCAGACATTGGATAGAAGCCACTAGAGGACTATGGTCCCTGAGGAAAGTGAAACATTAAGTGAGTTCCACAGTCAACCTGGCTTTCTGCTTGGGACACTTTGCTTAGCATCTTGTTCATTTAACTGAGGCCCTAGAAAGGGTAGCCCTCTTTGCTTCAGGGCAAGACCACTCTAAGCAGCTCCTCACAAAGCCTATTAGTAAGACTTGGCAGAGTGAAACCTATCAACAGATTAGCTCCCTTTCAGAACAAAATTTCCCATTACTTAAGGAAGACAACCAAATATAGATCCTCAAAGAAGGAGCATCTACAATATCTAACATATAATCCATGGGAGTTAGTATGTAATGGCTACAGAGTTTCAGTTTGGTAAGATGAAAAAGTTCTGGAGAAGGATGCTGGTGATGGTGGCACAACAATGTCAATATACTTAATGCCACTAAACTGTACAGTTAAAAATAGTTGAAATGCTAAATTTCATTATGTGTATTTTTATCACACTATTTTAAAATACCCTCTAAGACTACTGCTTTCAGAAAGAACAGGGACAAGATGTACCCTCTTGCTTGAAACACTAAATCACCAGGAATAAATAAATAAATAAACAAACAAATAAATAAATAAATGCAAATAGAGGGCATCAGGCAGCATAGGTCAGTAATCCTTCAGAAAGGGAAAACAAAAGAGCCCTACAATGTCTCCAATTTACTGTCCAGACAGAGTCTCCAGACTACAGCATTGTAGGGGAGAGGAAACCTCAGTGGAGGCCAGTAGTCTACCTGAATTGAGAAAATGGAGCTGGAAGTCAAAAGAGGCCAAGGCAATTCTGGCTGAGAAGGTAGAGTACATGGAGAGAAGAGAATCATATATAGAGAGGGTCCCAGTGATTTGCAGAGGTTCCCCTTGAGTCTTCAGTCAATTACTGATCAGTACACATGCATATGATGACACCAACAGTGACTGTAGAAATAATCACCCAAAAGGACTAGAGGGAGGGGTTCCTGGCTGGCTCAGTCAGAGGATCATGTGACTCTTGATCTAGGAATTGTAGGTTCAAGTCCCACATTGGGTATAGAGATTACTTTAAAATAAAACATTTTTTGGAAAAGGACCAGAGGGAATAATCCCTACACTTTATTCAGAATCAGTAATGGTTCCAAGTATCTGGAATACAAAAGTTTATAATCTACAAGGTATCAGATAGAATATCCAGAAGGTATTGGTTCAGTAATGGAGGGGGGAAAAGCCCCAATTAAAAGCTACTTGAGTCTCAACTAACAAAGTTAAAAAAACTACACACAATAAAAGTATCAAACTTTTTCCAAGTAGCTCAATTGTACTGCAGAACAAAGTTCAAGAATATTTCTAGAAAAATATCTGCCACATAAAAGTTACACTGTCCAGCATTCAACAAAAAAATCACCAAGCATGAAAAGAAGTAGAAAAATATGATCCATAATAATAAGAAAAATCAATCAACAAAAACAAAAAAAGAGGAAGATAGATGATAGAATTAGTAGACAAGGACTTTAAAACAGTTCTTATAACTATATACTATATGTTTGAGAAGGTAGAGAAAATGTTAAACATGTTAAACAGAGACAGAAATATTGAGAAGATCTAAAATGAACTTCTAGACTTGAAAATTACAATGCCTGAGATGAAAATTACAGTTGGTGGAATTAATAACAGATCAGACACTGTAGGGACAAAAATCAGTAAATTTAAGAATATAATAATACTATTCAAAATAAAGCATAGAGAGAGGAGAAACTGTGGGGAAAAAAGTGAATAGAATATCATTGAGCTGTAAGATAAATTCAAGTAGCCTAACATACCTATAATTGGACACTACAGGAAAAGTAGAAGTAGTACAAGAAAAGATCTGAATAAATAACAGCTGAGAATTTTCTAAGTTTGATGAAACTCATAGGTGCACAAGCCCAAGAAATTCGATGAGTATCTGCATAGATAAAGAAAGAGTACTAGAAATACCACATATATTGATAAATATGAAAGTGAGTTTCCCCCTCTATTAAAGAATCTCTTTACCAATAGATCATTGTTAAATCTTAAAAATTCTCATCACAAAAGAAAAAAAGGATGGAAGGAAGGAAGGAAGGAAGGAAGGAAGGAAGGAAGGAAGGAAGGGAGGGAGGAAGGGAGGGTGGGAGGGAGGAGATGAGTGCAAGGGAGGGATGAATGAAGGGGGAATTATAACTATGTGATGTGATGGGTGTGCTAACTAAACTTATTCTAATAATCACTTTACAATATATACATATATCGAATCATTATACTGTATACCTTAAACTTACACAATGTCATGTGTCGGTTACATCTCAGTAGAATTAGGCAGGAAAGGTCATTGAGATGCACATCATTAGCCATTAGGAAAATCAAATCAAAACCACAATGAGCTACCATTTCAGGTGCATTAAGATGGCTATAATAAGAAAGATGTGCAATATCAAGTGCTGATGAGGACACGGAGAAGTTGGAATATTCGTATACTGCTGGTGGGAATGCCATCACTTACAAAATGGTCTGGAAGTTTCTCAAAATGTTAAGTATAGAGTTACTGTATAACTGAGCAATTCCACTGCTAGGCATATGCCCAAGAGAAATGAAAACATATGTCCACACAAAAACTTGAGTATGAACGTTCATTCCACCATTATTCATAAAAGTCAAGAAGTACTGGGGCACCTGGGGGGCTCAGTCATCAAGCATCTGCCTTCGGCTCAGGTCATGATCCTGGAGTTCCAGGATCAAGCCCTGCACTGGGCTCCCTGCTCAGCAGGAAGCCTGCCTCTCCCTCTCTCACCTCCCCTTCACTCCCGCTTGTGTTCCCTCTCCAGTTGTGTTTCTGTCAGAGAAATAAAATCTTTAAAAAGAAATAAAGAAATAAAGAAATAAAATCTTTAAAAAAATAAGAGTCAAGAAGTGGAAACAGGTAAAATTTCCATCAACTGAAGAATAAATAAAATGAGGTATATTCATCAAAGGAATATCATTCAGCAATAAAAAGGAACAAAGTTCTGGTACATGCTACAAAATACAGGAACTCTGAACACTAAGTAAAAGAAGGGAATCATAAAAGACCACATATTGTATTTTTCCTTCATATCAAATGTCCAGAGTAGACAAATCTATAGATACAAAAAGGAGATTAGTGATTATAATGGATTTAGGAAGATAGAGGGAATGAGGGTGACTATTATAAGGTATGAAGTTTATTTTGGGGATGATGAAAATATTCTAAAATTGATATGGTGATTGTTGCCCAACTCTGCCTATACTAAAAACCATGGGATACACGTTAAATGGGTGAATTGTATACATGTGAATTATTTCTCAACAAAGTTGCCATTAAAAAGATAACTGTTTAAAACAGAAATAACTGCGATATACTATAAGGTTTAAAATGTATGGCAATAATAACACAAAGGCCAGGAGGGGAAAATGAAAGAATACTGTTGTAACATTCTTATACTGTAAGCAAACTGGCATAATATTACTTGAAGGAAGTTAAAGGTGTAAATTATAAATAAATAAACCATTAAAATTTAAAAAGAGAGATAGATAATAAACCAAAATCAAAATTTTTAAACACAGTTACTCAAAAAAGATGGCAAAAAAGGAAACTAGAAATGAAAAGATACTATTAATAGAACACTAGCAGCAATATGGTAGATTTACTGTCAACTATACCAACAATTACATTAAGTGTAAATGTCCAGGCACCCCAAATAAAGGCCTAACTTGTCAGGTGAGTTAAAAATGTAATAGCTGTTTATAAGAAACCTAGTTTCAGGGCACCTGGGTGGCACAGTTGGTTAAGATTTCAGTTCAGGTCACGACCTCAGTGTTGTGGATCAAGCCTACATTGGGTTCCAGGCTCAGCATGAAGTCTGCTTCAAATTTTCTCTTCCTCTGCCCCTCCAACAAATGTTCTCTCTCTGTCTCTCAAATAAATAAATAAATCTGAAAGAAAGAAAGAGAGAAAGAGAGAAAGAAAGAAAGAAAGAAAGAAAGAAAGAAAGAAAGAAAGAAAGAAAGAAACCTGGTTTTGAATATAAAGATACAAATAAGTTAAAAGCAAAGGAATAGGAAAAGGTATTTTTCCAACACTAACCAAAAGAAAGCTGGAGTAGCTATGTTAACATTAGATGATGTAGATTTCAGATCAAAGAATATTACTGGAGATAAAAACCAGTCATTTCATAGTAATAAAGAGTCAATTCATCAAGAGGACATATAACTAAATATTTATGCACCTAATAACACAGCTTAAAATACAAAAAGTAAAATCTGTTGGGACTCTAAGAAGAGACAAATCCACAATTATAGTCAGAAGTTCCACACTGTAATTTGGAGAATGAATTGACAGAAAATCAGAAAGTGTATAAAAGGCTTGAAAAATACTACCAACCAATTTCATTTGTTGATCAATGTGTCACCTACCAACATCAGAACACACATTCTTTTTAAGTGCTCGTGGAACATTTGCCATGAGAGACCATATTGTGGGATATTAAAAAAAAAAAAACCTTAATATTTTAGGGGCAAATGCGTGGCTCAGTTGGTTAAGCATCTGATTCTTGGTTTTGGCCAGGTCATGATCTCAGGGTCTTGGGTTCAAGACTTGCATCTGGCTCTGAGCTCAGTAGGAAATCTGCTTGAGGATTCTCTCTCCATCTCCCTCTGTCCCTCTTCCCATCCCTCTCAGATAAATAAATCTTTTGAAAAATTCTTAATATTTTAAAAGAATTAAAATCATACAAAGTTTATTCTCTGACTCCTGGAATTAAATCAGGAATCAGTAACAGATACTTAAAAAAAAACCAAATATTTGGAAACTATATAATATATTTTTAAATAACCCACAGGTAAAAGAGAAAATGAAAATCAAAATTTAAAAGTATATTGAACTGAACTGAAAACACAACATTACGTTACAGGACTTAATGATGAATTCTACCAAACATTTATGAAAAAAATAGTACCAGTTCTACACAAAGTCTTTCATAAAATCAAAGAGAGAGTACTTATGAACTCATGATATGAAGCAAATATTATCTCATTATCACAATTAGGGAAAGACATTATGAAAAAGATATTATATACTAATTTCCTCATAGACATAGATGCAAAAATTCTAAAACAAGTCAGAAAATTTAATTCAACAATAATACAAAAAGAATGGCCAAATTAGATTTATCCCAGGAAAATAAGATTGACCATTTTAAAACCAATCAATATAATTTACCATATTAACAGACTAAAAAGGGAAAATGATATAATCATCCAAACTGATGCAGAAAAAAAATTTGACAAATCCAGCACCGATTTCTTTAATTAATTTTAAATTGCAGTATAATTGACATATGATATCCTATTAATTTCAGGTATACATCACAGTGATTAAATATTTTCATATCTTACAAACGATGCCTATGACAAATCTAGTTACTACCTGTCACTATACAAAGTTGTTACAATATTATTGACCATATTCCTTATGCTGTATATTACATCATGGCTTATTTATTTTTTAACTGGGAAATTTTATCTCTTAATCTCCTTCATATACTTTGCCTACCCTCCAACCCCTCTCCCCTCTGGGATCTAAAGGTTTGTTTCCTCTATCTATGAATTTGTTTCTCTTTTGCTTTGTTTGTTCATTTGGTTTTTTAGATTTCATATATAAGTGAAATAATACAGTATTTGTCTTTCTCTGACTTACTTTACTTAGCGCAATACTCTCTAGGTTCATTCCTGTGTCACAGATGATAAGGTTTCATTCTTCTTTATGGCTGAGTATATTCCACTGTGTGTGTGTGTGTGTGTGTGTGTGTATCACATCTTCTTCATTCATTCATCCATTAATGGACACTTTAGGTTGCTATCTTGGCTATTGTAAATAATGCTGCTAAGAACACATTGGGTGTATGTGTCCCATCAAATTGATGTTTTCATCTTCTTCAGATAAATACCCCGAAAGTGGAATTGCTGGGTCATATGGTAATCCTATTTTTAATTTTTTGAGGAAACTCCATACTGTTTTCCATAATGGCTGCACGAGTTTACATTTCCAACAATAGTGTACAAAAGTCCCCTTTACTCTATGTTCTCTAACACTTATTTTCTGTCTTTTTGATAATAGCTAATCTGACAGGTATGAGTGGCTGTGGCTTTGATTTGCATTTGACTGATAACTAGTGATTACTATCTTTTTATGTGCATGTTGGCCATCTGTATGTATTCTTGAGGGGGGAAATGTCTATTCAAAAATGTCTACCCATCTTAAAATCTTTTTTAATATCAAGTTGTGTAAATTCATTATATATTTTGGATATTAATTCCTTATCAGGCGTATGATCTGCAAGTATCTTCCCCTATTTACTAGGTTGCCTTCTTATTTTGTTGGTGGTTTCCTTGGTTGTGCAAAAACCTTTTAGTTTGATGTAATTCCCTGTATTTTAGTTTTTGTTTCCCTTGCCTGAGGAGACTGGTCCGAAAAAATATTGCTAAGATTGACATCAAAGAGCTTACTGCCTATCGTTCTTTCTGGAAGTTTTATGGGTTTATGTAAGTCCTTAATTAATTTTCAATTTATTTTTGTATATAGTGCAAGATAGTGGTCCAGTTTTCCAACACCATTTATTGAAGAAATTGTCTTTTCCTGATTGTATATTCTTGCTTTTTTGGTCATAAACTGAGCATATATGTAAAGATTTTTTCTGGGCTCTCTATTTTATTTCATTACTCTATGTGTCTGTTTTTGTGCCAGCACCATACATTGTTTTGATTACTATGGCTTTGTTGTATAGTTTGGAGTCAGGGAGCATAAAAGCTCTAGTTTCTTTCTTCCTTCTCAAGATTGTTTTGGCTATTCAGGGTCTTTTGAGGTTCCATACAAATTTTAGGATTCTTTGTTCTACTTCTGTAAAAATGCCATTGGTATTTTGAGGAGGATTCTACTGAATCTGTGGATTGTTTTGGATGGTATGGATATTAATAATATTAATCTTTCTTGGGACGCCTGGGTGGCTCAGTTGGTTAAGCCACTGCCTTCGGCTCAGGTCATGATCCCGGAGACCCGGGATCAAGTCCCACATCGGGCTCCCTGCTCGGCAGGAAGCCTGCTTCTCCCTCTCTCACTCCCCCTGCTTGTGTTCCCTCTCTGGCTGTGTTTCTCTCTGTCAAATAAATAAAATCTTTAAAAAATAATAATAATATTAATCTTTCTGATCTGTAAGCACAGTATATTTTTACATTTACTTGTGTGATCTTCAGTTTCTTTCATTAGTATCTTATCATTTTCAGAGTACAAGTTTTTCACCTCCTTGGTTACATTTATTCCTAAGTATTTTATTCTTTTTAAGCAACTGTAAATGGGATTGTTTTCTTAATTTCTCTTTCTTATAGCTCATCATTAGTGTACAGAAATGCCTTCTTCTGTATGCTAATTTTGTATCCTCTGATTTTACTGAATTCATTTATTAGTTCTAGTTTTTTGGAAGAGTCTTTAGGATTTTCTATATCTGCAAATAATGGGTTTTACTTTTTCCTTCCAATCTGATGCTTTTTATTTCTTTTCTTGCCTAATTGCTGTGGCTAGGATTTCCAATACTCTATTGAATACAAGTGGGAAGAGCAGGCAACCTTGTCTTGTTCCTGATCTTAGAGGAAAAGTTTTCAGATTTCCCACTGAGTATGATGTTGGCTGTACATTTGTCATATACTGTCTTCATTAGATTGAGGTACATTCCTTCTATACTCCTTTTTTTTTTAATGTTACTAAAATTTTTTTTTCCCAGTGTTCCAAGATTCATTCCCCATTCCCCACACCCAGTGCTCCACGCTTTAGGTGTCCCCAGTACCCACCACCAGGCTCTCCCATCCCTCCGCTCCCCTCCCTCCAAGTCCCTCAGTTTGTTTCTGTGTCCAAAGTCTCTGTTGTTTCGTTTCCCTCCCTAGATTACCCTAGTTCCCATTTACTTTCCTTCTCCCACTGTCCTCCAGGTTACCCCTCTGCACCGCAAGTAAGTGAAACCATGCGATACTTGACTTTCTCTTCTTGGCTTATTTCACTCAGCATAATCTCTTCCAGTCCAGTCCATGTTGCTACAAAAGTTGGATATTCATCCTTTCTGATGGAGGCATAGTATTCCATTGTATATATGTACCACATCTTCCTTATCCATTCATCTGTTGATGGGCACCTTGGCTCT
>PITA01017864.1:0-42110 GCA_004023965.1 Spilogale gracilis
GTTCCTTTCTTAAGTAAAATCCCATTCCTATAAAGCAGCAGCTTTCAGGAGCACATGGTCTAAACATAGACCTGTTTATGCAAAGCTTGTTTGAAAGCAGTTGCATTTCCTTTGTTTATTGATTTTATCATAAAGGAAATAAAATCTCAGAAAGCATATCTCCTCCAGGGTCACCTTCTCATCGTCACCAGCAGTCATTCAACCAAAACTGGGTAAAAAACAATACAGATGTGGGGAGGATTTTCTTTTCCCCGGAAGTTGAACATGCACCTAAAATGGCGGCCTGCAGTTCACCCTCCGGAACCTTAGGCTCGCCTCTCATAAAACTTGGGAGAGTAGAAACTCATCCTTGGAAGAATTGAAAGGGACTGATGCAGGGCTAGTCCCACGTCTGGCACCAGGTCCACCAACAGAACCAGTTTTCCCTTCTCTGACAGAGGCTCGTGCCGCCTCCGGCCCCAGTGAGGGAGCCCTTTGGGAATAGTTAGTTGCCCAGGCTCCTGGGAAGAATGCAGACCCACTTATCAGCCTTCGGGAGGCTGCAATCTCCTTGGCAAGGAGAAAGATTGTGGTTTTTGGATGACTAGGTGCTGCTAGAAGAGCAGGCTCTGGGAAAGAATACACAAAACAGCCCAAGGGGAAAGTCCTAATGTTAACTCCATAAAAGGAGGCTTTAAATGGTCTCAGCTGATCCATATTTTTAGAAAATTGTTTTGACTCAGCCTGCCTGACTATAATACTATTGCCAGAACCAGCCATGAAAGGGAGATAAACACGGCGTTGTGATTTTTTTCTTTTTATGCCTCCCTAGAAGCTCTCGGTGGTACAAATCATGCCTGACAGCCTTTGATTAGCACCTGCTCGGTTCCACTAGGGAAGGAGGCATGTGTCTGAGCTCTGTGCTCCCTTTGTGAATAAACTAGAAATTTTGATGTGGCGGATAGTTCCCCTGGAGGAAGCCTGGTCTAAGCCATTTCTCTCATGCACTGGACACTGCCCGGAGGGAGGCAGTGGTGGCCCTGGTGGGGCAAGATGGCGTTTCCGGGCCAGCAGGGGAAGTCTGCATCTCGCCTGTAGGGTCACGCTGGGCCGTGTGCCCTCTACCAGTCAGATCAGATGCCTTCTTTTCTGTGTTAATAGTGTGGTATTACAGGAGAGAGTTTTGGACAGAAGGACAAGAAATATTACTGCTTTTCCGATTCCTTCACTGACCGTGACTTTGAGCAGGTCATCTTTGTGAGTGGAAGCCTGCATTCATTCTTCCAACTGAGCTATGCATCCACTGAGAGGGGAAAGGGTGGCGCGCTGCACATATGTGAAGGCGCAGAGTAAACCCCAAATCTCTTTTGGACCACGGGGATCTTACGCTATTTTGGAGAAAGTAATTAGAAAAAAAAAAAATAAAGTTATCTGTGGAGTAGACGTGGAAAATCCCTTGCTAATTTCTCAAGCGGAAGTTAGGGAGACCTGTTTCAGAGAAGAACAGATATAAGGTAGGGCCCCTGACTCCATACGGTCCGAAGTTCTCTCCTCTTCCTGAGGAATGTTTTGATGGAAAGGTTTGAGAAATACGAGATTAGATCGTCTTGATGCTCCCTTTTGGCTCTTATATTTGGGAGCTTAATTTGCAATCCTAAGGTCTCTCTGCCCCATAAGGGCCAGCTTCCTTGGCTCCAAATTCATGACCTTCTGCAAGAGTCCTTGAGCCCATCCTAACTGCTTGGCCATCCCTTGCCTCTTCTCCAGGGAGGAGATCAACCCCTCCCTGGTTGGTCTTCACCTTCCTCAGACTTGCACCTGCCCGTCTTCTCCGTCCTTTTCTTCCCGTGGGGTAACTACATCCACTCACCAGAGCCCCTCTCATCCTGCCAGTGAGTTCCAGCCACGAACTGACTGATTTCAATGGCAAGTATTTCTTTTGCTGCTAATATGGCACAAGTACAAGTTTCAAGTGTTGTTTCTATGGTACTTTTCTCCATCTCCCATGCTAAGGTGAGCGGATCTTAAGTTCTTCGGTTTTTTTATTCCTCTAGAACAAAGAGCACCAGGTTTTGCACAGACCCAAAAGCCCACCAGCTCATTCATGAACAGAGATCAGTATTGCTCTCTCTGCGTGCGGAATTCCTCTTTGGGTAACTAAATCAGCAGGCTAGAATGAGAATTCCGGATTCTCTCTTCTGTGAGTTCTACTCTGCAAGATGCAGCATTTACCCATGTAGGGGTTTGTTTCTACATTCCTTTTATTAAACCTCTTGGGATAATCTATTTGAAAAAGTTATAACTGACTTCGTTGTGGCTGCTTTTAATGGTATTTTAAATACGTAGAGTATTTTTGTCCATTGTGAAATACTTTGTAATCACGTTTCAGTTTGTGTTTTTAAACATTTTATATTTTCTAAATATTGAAAAGACACTGTTAAGACAGAACGCAGTACTTCCAAAATAGAATTAAAGAAGAAAAACAGTATTAAATTGACTGGAAGCTAGTTTTCAAGTACTTTCAGAACTTGTTTGGAAGTGATCAGTAAATCACAGATGGAAAAGTAAAAAGTTTCAGTTATCCTTGACATTTCAAGAGGGAAAGAAAACAGAAAAGGAAAATCATTATAGCTGTCTCCAAAGAAATTGCTTCCAAATTGTTGTCTGTCAGCTATTCCAGACGGCTTCACTGTTTTTTAGTGGAATTGACGGTATTCTAAAAAGACCTGAGGAAAATAAATGAGATTTTCTTTCCTGATACCCCAGAAGGTAGATAAAGGGGAAAAAAATGACTAAAGACATGTGTGTTTTAAGTCCATTGGTCACCTGTGCCACCTCAGTGGTACCCATCAGTGATTTTATCGTATATTCCTACTCTTCATTTTTTTTTTTTAGTGGTGAAAAAGGTGCTTTGGGGCACCTGGGTGGCTCAGTCATTAAACATCTGCCGTTGGCGCAGGTCATGATCCCAGGGTCCAGGATCGAGCTCCCCATCAGGCTCCCTGCTTGGCAGGAAGCCTGCTTCTTCCTCTCCTACTCCCCCTGCTTGTGTTCCTGCTGTCGCTGTGTCTCTTTCTGTAAAATAGATAAGTAAAATCTTAAAAAACAGAAAAGGTGCTTTAATGAGTATAGAAGTGGTGAAAATAACATCCAAGCCAGAAAGTTAGTGGAAACCTGTTACAAATGCCTTGCAGCCTAGTCCAATAAAACCACATGGGCATATATAATCTGTATTATCTTCAAATGACAATATAGGCTCCATCTGTAATTATATGTGGCTTGTGTATCTGCATACATGTGCATATAAATAGGCTTGTCGGGGCACCTGAGTGGCTCAGTGGGTTAAAGCCTCTGCCTTCAGCTCGGGTCATGATCTCAGGGTCCTGGGATCAAGGCCCACATCAGGCTCTCTGCTCAGTGAGGAGCCTGCTTCCTCCTCTCTCTGCCTGCCTCTCTGCCTCCTTGTGATCTCTCTCTGTCAAATAAATAAATAAAATATTTTTTTAAAAAATTGGCTTGTCTACATAGGTGCATATGCATGTGAAATAACCTTTACAGCACCTCTGTGTATGGATTTCATTCCTATTTGGCCGATGAGGACCCAGGATCTGCCGGAGGGTAGGCGGTCATATCCCAAGGCCGTGCTCTGAGTGGCCCTGCAACACTGCTGTGTTTGGTCCTCACTGTGGCATCAAAACCGGTTGTAAAGACAGAGGTTTTAAGTGTAGTCTCTGCTCTGGTAGTTTATCAAGACAGAACATGGGGACACTTCAGATCTCTGTTGTTGCTGTTGGTAGGAAGCTTGCTAGCAATATCTAGAACTCAAAAAGAAAGCACTCCCTCACTGCATGGCAGTCTTGTCTTCATTACTACATAAGATTTTCCCTTTATGCTCCCTCCATTCATTTTCAGAAGTATTTTATTTTTTTATTTTTTTAATCTTTATTATTTTTTTTAAGATTTTATTTATTTATTTGACAGAGAGAAACACAGCCAGAGAGGGAATGCAAGCAGGGGGAGTGAGAGAGGGAGAAGCAGGCTTCCCACCAAGCAGGAAGCCCGATGTGGGGCTCGATTCCGGGTCTCCGGGATCATGACCTGAGCCGAAGGCAGTCGCTTAACCAACTGAGCCACCCAGGCACCCCCATTTTCAGAAGTATTTTAAATGCTCTTCGAATTTGCTTGAGCTTCGAGCCTTGGAGCGGCTCCCTGTGGCAGGTTGTAAGCTGCAAAGGGGCCTTGTCCCTCTCAATTTGTAGAAAGTCTCTCACTAACTGTCCATATCAGCACAGGTAGATTTTACTACTTTTTAAAAATATGCCCGGCATCTGACTTTAGTGTTGTTGTGAGCCCCCTGATTGAAGTACTTAAGGACCTTAAAAATAAATAGGAACATAAATCATTCTTATCCTGACACTTTTTTTTTAACTCAAGTAGAAATAAATGAACAGGGTTTGGAGGCATGGAATCTGTTGTGGACACTTGATGTATCGGTGAAGGAGCACATTTACTCTGCGCCCTAAATATTGCTATGTTGGAACTGAAGCAGGACCCTAAAATAGCACTTATGGGGAAGCCGAAGGAAAAGCCCTCGGGAGCTCATCACTCCTTTGGAAGGTTTGTCTGCCTGAGTTCTACACTGTCTTGGGTAATTTTATGATATTAGGTTGTCAGAATCAGGGAGGGTGATGCCTTCCTCCAAATACATTGTCCTCTCTGTGGGCTTTCCTGAGTGATCTGCAGGGTACCCTTCCCTGTCACGTGCAGACCTGTCAAACCACCCTCTCCTGGAGCAGCTACCATGTGCCAGGTGACTAGGGTGCCTTTCTTGGGCCATCGTGCCATTCCTGAGAGGTGCAGAGGGCTTTACCCACACTGGCCATGAGGGAGACACTGAGGCTCAGCGTAGGTTATCTGCCTAAGCCCCCACAGCCAGGGCATTGTCTGGTTCCACCATTCCTCTTGTTTTCATAGAGCCAGTTTTGTGGAAATAAATGCAAATGTTTGGAATATTGCCTTTTCTTTCTCTTTCCTCATCATTTCCTAAGAGGGAATCTACTTTTATATGCCCTGCACTGTGCCGGACATTTTAGCTCATCTTCTGGACATCTGTGTAAAGAGGCACTGGTGTAGCCATCTTATCATTGAAACTCTTGGGGCTCACGTGTGCAAGACTTCCTTGCTCAATCAGGAACAAGTAGGGAGCAGACCCAGTATTCGTGGGCAGGTAAGACTCCAAAGTCCTGTCCCTAACACTTGACTACTTGAATGTTTATCTGATTGCGGTAACTGCCCTTTGCCAACGTGAAACTGACCAGAGTCTGGTTTGGAACTGACATTGTGTTTTCAAAGAGCAGATGGGCTAGGTTAAGTGTGCCCTTGACTTACAGTCAGGTTTTCTATTTGTTTGTTTGTTGTTGACAGGGTATTGTTGGAGCCTCGTCCAGCACTCTCAGGTCACTTTCACATTGAAGTGGGATCATTGTTCTCGCCTTTTTTCTTCTGTAGGGAGGGGATCAGGAGTGATAACAGTGTGTACATAACAGCACTGATCCTTAAGACAAAACAAAACGTGTCCTCTGAAAGCTCTGAGCTGAGTGGCTGGGCGGGGCTGGAACTCTTCATGTTGTTGTTCTGGGCCTTGTGAAATGTCTCATGAAGTTCTTAACAGGTATTTCTGGGTCAAACAGGTGAAGCAAGCCAGCCCTCTTCTAGGTTGTAGGGAGGTTGTTTGAGAACTGTGAATAGCTTCGAGGTCTTCAGTGCTCTAGACATGCACATACATCCCTTCTGCTGACGGGTCCCCAGTTGGAGGCATGAAGCTATAAGAATGTTGTGTCATGTCACCTGTGGCTTTTGAGTGCAGGCTACTGGGCTGAAGGAAGAAGGAGGCTAGAGTAGGAATGATGAAGGACGCGTTGTATGGACTGATGCTTGAAACCGACCCCTACCCCAAAAAAGGATGGATTGACAGATTCATAGAGGAATGAAAAATGGATACATAGGTCATTGAGCAGACTTTAAAACATGTTAATCATAGAATGTAGATCATGGATGTATGGACATTCACTATATAATTTTTCTAACTTCTGTGTAAGGCTGATGATTTTCATAATATCCTGATGGAGGAGAAAAAAAGGATATAATTACTCTTAGTGATAGAGATGTGGGTAGTTTCAGAAGAGATATATGCTGTGACTGCATGAGCAGCAGTAAGGCAGTACTCTCTGCTCTTGATTAGTGTTTTTGTTGATTTGTTTATCTGTTGGATGAACACCTAGGGCGGCTAATGAAGCTTCTAAAACTGGAAGCCTCAAAAGAATGAAATGTTTGCAGTTCTAAGACAGCAGGGCCAGTGCTTCAATATCAATATTGATACATAATCTTATGCCCACCGCAGAACTGGGCACTTTTATTAAGCCATTTATTTCTAATAAAAATGCTAAAGATGTGGGCACCATAAGGTGTGTCATATAGGTGACACTTTGAGCTCAGGAAATTCAAAAGCATGCTCGAGGTCACACATCTGCTTAGGGGGTGTCAGGATTTGTACCTGATGTGATCAACATCAAAGCCTGCTCTGTACCCACTCGACCCTCGGGACCCACGGTGTGGTCCCATGTCTGTCCTTCCGCGAGCTGCCTCCAATCACCAGAGATCCGGCCCCAGCCCAAAACGATAGAACCAGAATCATCAACCTTTTGAAAAAGCCACCCAGCTGTTTTGTGTGCGATGCAGTCTGCGAAGCACTTGGCTGAGCCTCATGATTCTGGAAACGCAGGATCGCGTCTTTTGTTCCTCTCCTGCTCTAACATTGGGGAACACACAGAGTCCGTGAAAATTAGCATTTTTGTTTGTTTCAGAGGTGTTGCACTGAGCACTGTTAGCTCCTTCTGGCCATGTCAGAGTGAAGGCCATGAACCAAAGCAGAGAAGCAGGAGTCAGGTACGCTGAGGCTGTGGCCTGCCTCTGCCTCGGGTGACCCCCTTGATGAAGCTCAGCTCTCCCCACCTGTCTGTGATTCCATTCCTTCATCTACTAAATGGGGACACCACTACTAGCCACTCATGGAAAGGCCAAAAGTGTCTTTAAATGTAAAATGCAACAAAGATCAAAACAGAATGGGACAAAATATTATTAGCCTCAGTAGTAATATATGAATTTGACAGTTATCAGGCTACTTCATTTGTTCCTACTGAGGTTTACATGGCTTATAGGGCTTTTGGGGCAAGTGATTGTGGCTCACCATTCCGGGAATGTCCTTGCTGGAACCCTCCCTGCCTTCCGTCTAAGGAGAAGACCTTCTCTGAGAGCAGAGGACTTGAGGAATATTGGCTTAGAGTTCATTTAATATTTGCAACAACTCCAAGAGGTAGATATCGTTCCCATTTTTCAGATAAGGAAAACTGAGCCCAAAAATAAGCAAAATGGTGGAATCAGAATTTCTTAACTAGTAGGGTTAGGAAGACCATTGCTCATGTAATTTACCAGATCTGTCACATAGAAATGGCAAAATGTCCCCCCAAATTTCATTGTTTGAAACAAGTTGTTTTCTACCAGTGATTGCCTAGGACTCTAGAAAGAGCAAAGATGACAAATCACTCATGGCTGAAATTAGCTTGTGAGGTTTTTGCTCTGAGCAATGAAGCAGGTATTCTGATGTATGTCTTTCATGTCTTCTGACCCATGAACTGGAAAAAGAGGAGAAAGTACCAAGGAGCCATTTTGAAAGCATTTTAAGAAAATCTAAAGTATGTTTTCTTCTGGATGTTTTCAGCAAAGAAAAAGTCTCATTGTCATTTGTAAAAAGAGTTTTGATAGTTGAGAAATGATTGTATTTCTTTTTTTTTTTTAAGATTTATTTATTTGGCAGAGAGAAAGAGGCAGAGAGAGAACACAAGCAGGGGGAGTAAGAGAGGGAGAAGCAGGCTTCCTACTGAGCAAGGAGCCTGATGTGGGTCTCGATCCCAGAACCCTGGGATCATGACCTGAGCCAAAGGTAGATGCTTACCTGTGTACCCAGGCACCCCAAGAAATGATCATATTTATAATTCATATTTTAGGGCTATGATATGATATGCTTTCCTTGGCTCAACTTCTCATGATAAAGAATCCATTTTTTATCTTTATGCCTCGATGTGCTCTTTGTGGATAGAGCTCTTTGTGTGCTAGAGCTCACATCCAGGTTCTCCCTGGTGCCAAGGGAAGGGGGAAATGGTAGGGGTCTCAAGAGCCCTTGCCTTTGCATACAGGCAGCAGTAGAGTCAATCCTGGAGAAAAGATGACTTGCAGTCCTTGATCTTCTGCCCTGTTCTTCCTTTTCCATTTATATGCAGGATTCAGTACATGTGTGGATATGGGAGGTGAAACCAGAGCTGGGACCATGAACACCTGGGGATTCGGGAGGCATTAGGAGGTAGAGTTTAGCAATACTGGCTTAAAGCTCAGACATATCTGCAAAGAAGTCCCCACATCTACAACTTAGTACCCTCATGAGCATGAGCCTGCTTCTCTAAGCCTCAGTCTCCTCTTTTGCTAAATGAGGGCATTGGTGTATTTTATATGACCTATTCTATAAGTATATAATTATGCTGAGGCTTTTGTACATACTAAATAAATCATATTACTGCAATTTAACATTTAACAAATATCGTGAACCAGTGAGTTAGATGCAAGTTAACATACGGTAGATTTTTTGGCTTTCCAGGAGATGTAATACAGCAAGGCAATAAGTCCCTGATAAATGGTATAGAGTGCACCCCAGGAGGAGCTCAGGGCTTTGGGGGAGGTGATAAAGCCTGTAGGTCCCTGTTGGGGTGGCCAGGGCAGGCTGCATGGTGAGGCTTCTCGACCTTAACAGCAAGTATTTTCATGGTGAGGCCTGAGCATCAAGTATGGAGTGAGACTGTCTCAAAGGGGAAGAACTCAACTTTCAGAGATGAGATAATTCAAGACAAATTCAAAGAAATGATAGTCCCCAGGCAGAAATGCCTTTGGGACTGGTCAGAGCCCCTGAGCCACATCATGGGACCGCCTTGACTTGGCTCCGTGCTAGCTGCCCAGTTCAGTGTGGGCGTGTCTTTCAATGATTCGAGACACAAGAAATATAGACTGGTGAGAAGCCCCACTTAGTGAAATAAGATGGTGAAGTCCGGCGCGGCGGTGGCTAAACTCGGGTCGCAGTTGGCAAGTGTGTGACCTTGGAATGGCCTGAAGTCCAAGCAAGCCCTGGGATCATGAGAGGTGGAAAGGAGCCCTGACCTGGAACTGAGGAGCTCTAAGATAGATCTGGGTTCTGTATCCTTGAACAAGTCTCTTCCATCCTCTGTACCTCGGTTTCCGGAAAGCACTTTGAAGGGAGGTGTGGTTTATGAGCCTGCAGAAGCCTCCTTCTTATAGAATCCTTAAGTGCAGTTGACCCTTGACCCACACTGGTTTAGACATGGGCCCGTTTATACATGGACTTTTCCCCATAAATACAGAGCAGAACTGTACATGTCTTTTCTCTTCCTTACAATTTTCTTAGTGACTTTTTTTTCTCTAACTTAGGCTGTAGGAATAGTTTATAATACATATAACATATAATTGACTGTTTATGTTATCTGTAAGGCTTTTAGTAAACAGTAGGCTGTTAGTATTGAGTTTGGGGGAAGCTAAAAGTCATACACAGATTTTTGGCTGCACACGGCTCAGTACCCCTGACCCCTGTGTTCTTTAAGGGTCAACTGTAGCTTCCTCCTGACGGTGCTTTCAGAGTCTGAAAAGTTGTGATACTGGCCCTTGCTCTAATTTCCTCCCCAGCAGGGGATTTGTTTTGTAAAGGGACCCTTATCTGAGGGGTGATACTGGAGGAGAATTGTGTACATAAATTAGCATATGGGGACTTGGAGATGGAAATGTGCCAACGTCATCCAACCAGAGATCCAGATAACAGGCTCCAAGACTGAGCAGCTTGCATGAGAAGAGTAAAGAAAACAATTTCCCCTCTGTGCTTGCCGCAGAAAAGGAGATAAAGGAACTGGAGGACGGATAAAAGTATCCGAAAAACATAAAAGATGAAATGATGGGAAACACTGGTGTGACCACTGAAGGGGCAATAAGTGGAAAAAGTCACGGTATTAAAAAAAAATAAAATAAAACTATGGAAAAAGAATGGAGCGATAGTCACGGAAAAAAAAAGTGAGATCACATAAAAAGTTTCAAGAGTGCCTGGAAAAAATAAGGCTTTATGAGTCTAACATGAGGACTCTATTCTTACCACCTGTGGAGAGTAATTGGCATTGGCTGACTAGAGGTTTGTTTTGCCTTCTTGGCAGGAGCCGAATTGTTATGTTAATATTCCTAAGGCTAAGTGTTAAGTACAGACTTTGAATAGAAAGAGTTTTGCAGAAGGGAAAATTCCCAGCGTCTGATTCCTACTTTGACCACTGAGCTCTTTACAAACTTCAGACTTCACACTTGAATTCTAAGGAATAATTAGTATCATGGGTGATATTTCCAGCATTGTGTGAAAGCGAATAGTTTTCACTAAGGACTCTCCCAGAGGTGGTTTATGGGCAGGCAGAGTTTGAGGTACTTAGGTGCAAGAATCCATCTGCATTTATCTGTGCTGTCTCTTCTCCATTAACAGTGACTTCTCCTGAGACATCATTTCACCAGCCTGGCTCTTTATAAATTGTCTTAAACAGGGTGAGACCAGAATCCTAGGACATTCAGGTTGGAATGGCTTCCTGGTCCAAACAAGGAATTTTTTTCATTGAAGAATTACTGAATCATTTCTTGGATGATTATTTCCATTCTTTTTGGGAAGCAACATCTCTCTAAATTTCTAAGACCGCCTACAAACTGACCTTCATGACCTCTTGTCCCTGGATAGCTGATTGCAGCTGGGTGCCAAGTGAAAACTAAAGATGGAGCTAATGTACACAAAATTGTGATTTACTCATGGCCCCTTAGGATTGCAAAAATAGATTGCTTCTTAATTACAAATGAGGCTGTAGCTGCAAATAATCTCAGACCTCCTCCAGACCACCCCACCTCTGTCACCACCTTTCTCAAGTTGTTGCCTTCCTTTGCTCTGTCTTTCCTCCCTTCCACTCCTATAGGCCTAGATTTTCCGAAAATGTGATAATGTGACTTTTTTTCATGGCGTCTTTTATGGCAGTGACAAAGGAATGTGGTTAAAATACCACATAATTAAGCCCCTGAAGCTTATAAACCACCAGATTTATAAACCTAATAAAGAAAATCCATGTCAATGGTATAAAAGTTTGTGAGCCAGAGATTCTCACTGAGCCATTTGCTCTCCAGAAGTGAATTAGGCAACTAGAGCTATTAAAACCTATTAGGTCCTTAAGATATCATTTGGGCAACCACCTCAAGTTCCAGAATATTCTCTGAGCCCCATTTCCACAGGCAGTATAACAACTATGAGGTGTCTAGTTCAGGGATTTTCAAATTACACTTCCATGAAACATTGATTTCTGCAACCTGATCTAAGGTTGAATGTAGCTAAAACTGAAAATTGACAGATTTCTTCCGTTCAAAAGATGCTCTCGGGGACAGGTTCAAGATGGCAGGATAGTAAGACCCTGAACTCACTTCCTCCCATAGATACACCAAGTCCACATTGACATGTAGAGCAGTTCTTCCCCAAGAAGAACTGAAGGTTGACTGAACAGCTTCTGCACAACAAATGATACAGAGACCATGTATAGAAGAGTAGGGGAGACAGACACTGCAATGACAGAAACCCCAGCTCTCACTCAGTGACCTGCAGAGTCACTGAGGGATGATATCACTGAGGTGCCCAGGAGCAGACTGTCCCACCTTGGGGCACTGCAAAAACTAGTGGTTTGCACCCAGACTAAGTGAAGGAAATCCATTTACTAACCTTATAGCATCCACCGAACAAGTGGGAAACTGCTAGAACTGTCTCTGGGGTTGGAGGACCAATGAGGCCTTTTTCATATCCCCTCTTCAGCTTGATCATGTGGGTGGAAGCAGGGGCCAGCCTCTAGCTGCCTTGCTAGCCTGTCATGTCCTCAACCCCTGGCTCAGATCAGCTCCAGCCATTCCTCCAAGGTGGCCCTGGTGTGACATGTCATAGGCCCCCGTTCCTATACCCATCCCAGCTTTAGCCATCCTATCAAGGTGGCCCGGGTGCTCTCTCTAGCTCTAGCCTTCTTGTCACGGGGACCCTACTGTCTCACCCTGGGATCCCTTCCCCACCTGCCTGTGCCTCTTCCTTCTCCAGCCAGCTTGCCAAAGCCACCAGGTACATGCAGTCTATAACCCTTCCAGGGTTGTTCCTACACAAGGTCACTCCTTCAAGACCAGAAGAGGTAGCTCTTCCGCCTGATTCATAGAAACAAACACAGAAGGTCAAACAAAATGAGACAAAGGAGTAAGTTCCAAACAAAAGACTAGGATAAAACCGCAGAACCAAGCCCTCATGAAATGGAGATAAATAATTTACTTGATAAAGCATTCAAAGCAATGGTCATAAAGACAGGTAACAAACTAGGGAAAAGAACGGAGGAACTCAATAAGAACTTCCAACAAAGGATTAGGAAATGTGAGAAAGAGCCGGTCAGAGCTGAAGAATACAATAACTGAAATGAAAAACACACTAGAGAGAATCAGCAGCAGATAAAATGATACAGAAGAATGGATTCACAATCTGGAAGACAGAAGAGTGGAAATCAATCAACCCAAAGAACAGAAAAAAGAGAGAGAGGGAGAGAGTTTTTAAGAATGAGGTTTAAGAGCCCTCTTGGGGCAACATCAAATCTACTAACATTTGCACCATTGGGATCCCAGGAGGACAAGAAAGAGAAGGGGTCAAAAACATATCTGAAGAACTAATGGCAAAGAATTTCCCTAACTAGGAAATAGACATCCAGGTCCAGGAGACACAGAGAGTACAAAACAAGATGAATCCAGAGAGATCCACAAAAAGGTGTTCAGAATTGAAGGAAAGATAAAGCGTCTTCTAGAAAAGCAAATGCTAAAGAAGTTCATCACCATTAAACCAGCCATAGATAAATTCCTAGACACATGCAACTTTCCAAAATTATGAAGAAATAGAAAATTGGAATAGACCTAATACAAGTAATAAAATTGAATTAATAACTTAAAAATCTCCCCCCAAAACAAAAGCCCAGGACTAGATACCTTCTCAGGTTAATCTACCAAACATTTAAAGAAGAGTTAGTACTCATCCATCTCAATTATTCCAAAAGAATTTGAAGGGAAGGAATGCTTCCAAATTCATTTTATGAGACCTGAGCTAGCCTGGTACTAAAACCAAACAGAGATGCTACAAAAAAAGAAAACTATAGGTCAATATTCCTGATGAATATAGATGCAAAAAACTTCAACAAAGTATTAGGAAACTGCAGTGAACAATATAGTAAAAGGATTATACATCACAATCAAGTGGGATTTATTCTAGCGATACACAGTGGGTTTGTGTGTGTGGTATGTCACATTAATAAAGACAAGGATAAAAATCATATAATCATCTCAAAGATGCAGAAAAAGCATTTGACAAAATTCAACATTCATTTTTTGGTGAAAACTCTCGACAAAATGGGTCTAGAAAGAACATAGCTCAGCATGATAAAGGGTATATATAATAAACCCACAGCTAACATTATACTCAATGGTGAAAAGCTGATCAATTTTCCTCTAAGTTCAGGAACAAGACGTAATGCCCACTTTCCCCACTTTTATTCAACATAGCCTTGGAAGTCCTAGACACAGTAATTAGGCAGGAAACAGAAATAGAAGTCATTGAAATTGGAAAGGAAGAAGTGAGGCTGTCATTATTTGCAGATGACATGATAACCATAAATACTACATGAACTAATAAATCAATAAATTTTTAGGATACTAAATTAACATACAGAAATTGATTGCATTTCTATATACTACTAACAGTCTTTCAGAAAGAGAAATTAAGAAAATAATTCCATTTATAATTGTATCAAAAATTTTAAAATACCTAGGATCAATTTAACAAAGGAGGTGAAAGACCTGTACTCTGAAAACTATAAGACGCTGATGAAAGAAATTGAAGATGACACAAGTAAATGTAAAGATACACTGTGCTTATGGATTAGAAGAATTAATATTGTTAAAGTGTCCATACTACACAAAACGATCTACAGATTCATTGCAATTCCCATCAAAATACCAGTGGCATTTTTCACAGAACTAGAACAAAGAATCCTAAAATTTGTGTGGAACCATAAATGATGCCAAATAGCCAAAGCCATCTTGAGACAGAAGAACAAAGCTGGAGGTATCACACTTTCAAACTATACTACAAAGCTGTAGTAATCAAAATAGCATGGTACTGGCATGAAAATGGACACACAGATCAATAGACTCGAATAGAGAGACTAGAAATAAGTCCATGCATACATGGTTAATTAGCCTGACAAAGGTGGCAAAAATATACACTGGGAAAAACAATCTCTTCAATAACTCGTGTGGGGAAAATGACTGCTACAGGCAAAAGAATGAAACTGGATCACTATCTTCTACCATATACAAAAGTAAACTCAAAATGGATTAAGGACTTGAATGTAAGACCTGAAACCATAAAATTTCTAGAAGAAAACATAGTAAGCTTTTTGACATTGGTGTTAGCAATATTTTTTCAGACTGGTCTCCTCAAGCAAGGGCAACAAAAACTAAAATTAAGCAAATGGGATTTTATCAAACTAAAAAGCTTCTAGACAGTAAAGGCAGCCTACAGTGTTGGAGAAGAGATTTGCCAATGCTATATCCAATAAAGAGTTAATATTCAAAAATATATAAAAAAAACTTATACATCTCAATATAAGACAGAACAAAAGCAAAAGCAAACAGCCCAACTGAAAAATGACCAGAGAATATGAATAGACATTTTTCAAAGAACATGTACAGATGGCCAACAGGCACATGAAAAATGTCAGCATCACTAATCACCAGAAATGCAAATCTAAAACACAATGAGATATCACCTCACACCAGTCAGATTGGCTATTACCAAAAGGACACAAAATAACAAATGTTGGCAAGAATGTGGAGAAAACAGAACCATTGTGCACTGTGAGTGGGAATAGCCATTATGTAAAATAGTATGAAGTTCTCAAAAAATTAAAAATGGGGTTACCATACAATCTAGCAATTCCATTTCTGGTTATTCACCTAAAGAAAATGAAAACATCAATTCAAAGAGATATATGTACCCCTGTGTTCACTGCAGCATTATTTACAATAGCCAAGTGTCCATTAATAGATGAATAAAGAAGATGTGAGGTGTATATATATAAATAGACATGAAAGAATATTACTCAGCCATAAAAAGAATGGAATCTTGCCATTTGCAACAATATGGTTGGACTTAAAGGTTATTATACTAAGTGAAATAAGTCAGAGAAAGACAAATATCTTATGATTTTACTTATATCTGAGATCTAAAATTAAAAGAAGACAAATGAACTAACAAAATAAAATAGAAACAGACTCATGGATCTAGGAAACTCAGTATTGATTACCAGAGGGGGAGGGGAATGGGATGGAAAAAATAAGTGAAGGGGATCATGAAGTGCAACCTTTCAGTTATAAAATAAGTAAGTCATAGGGATGTAATATACAGCATTGAGAATATAGTCAATGATATTGTAACTAACAACTGTATGGGGCAAATAGTAATTAGACTTATGAGGTTCATTTCATAACATAAAAATATCAAATCACTGTGATGTGTGTCGGAAACTAGTATGTCGGTAATACTCCAATAATAAAAAAGATCTCACCTTTACGTTTAATTATCTCTAACTTTACCTCACAATATAGTACTCCAGTATAAACAATAAAATGCTAGTTGCCTGCAGTTGACAGCTAGGGACTGGTAAGCATCTGGACTATTCACTTCAAAAAATCACACTCCAGGAAAGGTTAATTAGCATAAATTCCCTCACTACAGACCATACCACAGAGGGTTAACATGAAGCCTTCTAATACCAATCTGTACTTGCTGAGATTTAATAATGAGCTGTATTGTTGTATTAAAGAGAATGCAGCATCTAGAAAATGGATACTGTGCTAATTATAGGGTAGGAGAGAAGGGCCTGGGTCGGGCATGTCCCCACCAGAGTCTGACCCATGAAAGAAACCATCACAAGTATTTCAAGTAGGAAGGGATGTAGCCCAGGGATTTAGAGTTCCACAGACCTATTAGGTCTGGGGAGGCAGAGGGTGGAGAGGAATTCAGGAAATCAGGAAATACAAGGATAGAAAAAACCTACAGCTGAGGGTTTGTGCCCTGAATGGGTGATGCCAAGGAGGAGGCTGCCTCGAAGCCACTCCCCCAGTCTCCTCTACTGTCTGCAGAAAGGCATGCCCCTGGTCGCAGCTGCCTATGGGGAACTGATTGACTTCTCTCTTTTACCTTCTGGATCCCACACCAGAGCTTCTCACTGATAGACATTGAACTACAATTTCTGCCAGTGGAAGAGATTTGAAATCTCTCATCTCTTGTCCCACCTAGAAAGGGAGAATCGAAAAGAACAGGGATATTTATTTATTTATTTATTTATTTATTTATTTATTTATTTGACAGAAGCACAGCTAGAGAGGGAACACAAGCAGGGGGAGTGAGAGAGGGAGAAGCAGTCTTCCTGCTGAACAGGGAGCCTGATGCAGGGCCTGATCCCAGGACTCCGGGATCATGACCTGAGCCAAAGCAGACACCCAACAACTGAGCCACCCAGCTGCCCCAGAACAGGGATGATTTTGATTAACAAGCAGTATCAAGGGCGCCTGGGTGGCTCAGTGGGTTAAAGCCTCCGCCTTCAGCTCAGGTCATGATCTCAGGGTCCTGGGATCAAGGCCCATGTCGGGTTCTCTGCTCGGCGGGGAGCCTGCTTCCTCCTCTCTCTCTGCCTGCCTCTCTACCTACTTGTGATCTCTCTCTCTCTCTCTCTGTCAAATAAATAAAATCTTTAAAAACAAAAAACAAAACAAAAAAGAAAAGCAGTATCAAGCTTAGGGTCTAAGAATCAGCCCCACCCAGAATCTCCTGAAGTAGTGTCTTAGGTGGAGAATAGCTTTCTCCAGTATTACTTCCTGTGATTGTGAAAACGGCCCATCTTTGCCCTGCTATGGTGGCCAATAGTGCTGTGTGGCTATCAGGCGCTTGAAGTGTGTCTAGTGCAATTGAAAAAATTTTTCACTTAATTTTAATAAACTTAAATTTAAGTTTGCTCATGGCCACTGCGTCGGGCAGGTTGAAACTCTCTTTGGTCCCATGCCTCCTTTTCCATTTCTTTAAATGATAGACACTGTCTGGAGTGTCCTGAGCCTTCCGGTTGAATATTTGTTGTATTTCTGGTATGTTGATGACACTTGTTAGAATGACTGTGTGATGAATTTGGGGAGGAGGGTTTCACTGAGTTTAGAGAATTGGTCATCTGGCTGCTTTCTGTGCCAGGTAAGTAATAAACACCCTTGTTTATTTGGCTGAATTTAGTCTTAAGACTTGCTTTCTCCCTAACATACAACGGTAGAAAGGTTGGGAGGCCAGCAGTGTTTATCTGCAGGACCTAAAATTGCAACAGCCAATTAGACTGATGAGTTTGTAACATACATTTTTCTCAGAAATGTTTCTCAAACCTTTATCATCTGCAGCACTTTTGCTCTTAGCAGTAATTAGCAGAGGAAAACAAAACAAAGGCTAAATAAATATTAATATGAAAACCCAGGTAAGCTAGTTGCCCTTCCCTAACACTTTTTTTTAATGTGAGCTATGCCCATGGTCACTTTTTTAAGAAATCATATGCATAACACAAATTTCTTATGTGTAAAATTGTTCTCGTTTATGTGGTGGAATCTACATTTCATTGTGTCGCAAAGACACCCCAACATTCTACAAAAGAATCCTAACTGCCAAGTATTCTCCCACTTAGAAAATCACAGGTCAACGTGCTCCATACATACTCTCCTTTCTATTTAGTTTCTCCAAGTGCCTGGCATCATACTGAACCAAAGCAACCAGTTTTGTGAGTACTTGATACATTTTCCTGCCATCTGAAAACAACATTAGCAAACGAGACCATTTAATCATTCGTTTGTGTACCAGAAAAAGAGAAAACTGCTGGTTTAAATATTACTATTTTTCATTTTTCTTACATTTGAAAATTTTCTCTTTCTGCATTTGTAACCGTTAAAAAAGTTACTCACAAGTTCTCAAAAAGTGGTGTTACTTATTAAGAACTGAGTATCATGGCAGTGAGACCACAATATTTATTAAACCTTCATGGAATTCAATTTGCATAAACTTTGGCCTCCTCATTATCTCTTTACCTGATGGTGAATAACACCAGTTTAGAGTTGTCTTCAGAATTCTATAAAAATCTGTCCTAAGGGGAAGAGCCTAAGGAAACCAGTCACTGAGGGCATTTGCTGAGTCAGCAAAGCCTTACACAGTTGCTTTCTGGGTTATTCTTCAGCCTTGACACAATTTACATTTACCAGTTGCATAGGCATCCTGGAATTCATGATTTGTGCTTTCAATGATTCTTTGTAGGCATTCCTTCAGATCAGCCCCACTGCATTAGATGGTGGTTTTACTGTTGGTCAAGGGACAGATTGGAGGGAGGGGCACCAGGGAGAGAAATTTATGTAGGTTCATGGGGGATATCTCTCCAGACAGCTCTGCATAGAGCTTGGAGTGGGTTTGGAAAGCAGTCCCTCCTCAGGTACCTATAAAGGAAGAGACTATTTATGTGTGGGGGCTATTACACAAGAGGCAGCCACCAGGGGCCTGGGAGAAGCAAAAGGCAACAGAAAGGGACTCAATATAGAAATACTGCAGGGCTCTTCTAGAGGCACTTGGGACCTGTCATTCTGCCAACACGTCGATTCCGGTAGTGAGAGCTTCAGCCTCCTTGAGCTTCTTGTTGACCCATATTAGGCTTTGATGCAACACCGAAGACATGCCAAGCAAAAGCGATCTGGTCAGAGTGTGCTGCCGTGCTATCTTCATTTTAAAGTAAAACTACTACCTTCTTCAGCTTGATCATGAAAACTTTTGGTCTTCACTGCAAGGAGGACTTAAATTACGGAAGTGTCCATCTTCTAGAGTATTTCTGAGATGAAGGGATGCTCCGTGAATTCTCACCTTTCCAAGTGTAATAGCAGGCGGTACAGTTAATGGGTCCAATCATGTGCCCAAGTGGATAATGACAATCTTTATGTTTTCTCTGCCCCTGGTAAAGTGGAAGGATGCCAAAACATTCTATTTTGACTCTTCAGTTGTGTGTGGGGGGGAATCTAATGCACGATGAAACATAACCTATTAGGCACTTTTGCTTGCTCCTGATTGACTCGTTTACAAGGACTGGTGGTGGAATTGGTTGGATTTTCACAAGAGCGATTTAAAAAGCTTCTGAATCATTATTTCCTAAACAGGGTTTGTAAGGCTTTTACTGCTCCAAAAGGCGAAGTTGGAACCAAACTAAGCTGTCTATCAATTTTGTTGTTTTTTCTTTCCTTTTAAGCAGACTTGAAGTTGTTCATGGAATCAAACTGACCTTAGATTGCTTACAGGAGCCCTGGCCGGTGCTTTCCAAAAAGCGTACACCATGATCTTGTTATATTGCTAATACCGATTCCCCACTCCCTGCTGCTGCCTTTACTAGACATGCAGAGGAATACTAGTAAAGCCCTCTTGGCTTATCTCTTCACAGGGTTGTTGATCGGTGCTGGCTGTGCCCTCTACCCCTTGGGCTGGGACAGTGAGGAAGTCCGGCAGACCTGCGGCTACGTTTCTGGCCAGTTTGACCTGGGTACGTTTTCTTCCTTGATTGCATTTCTTTTAGAAAAGAACCTTATCTGACCTTTCCTAAAAGCGTAGCGTAGAACAGCCGTACAACCAGCAGTGGAGCGTAACAATACACAGACCTTCATTTATCTGTTTGTTTACTGAAGTTATTGGCAATGTACCGTTTGCCTGGGCTAGGGCAGGTGTTATCGAGGCAAAGATAAGAAATAGCCCCTGCTCTGAACAGTTCATATTCATTGATCAATTCATTCAGAATCATGTGTTTATTACTTATTGCATGTTAAAAATAACTCCGTGAAATTTACAGGTGACCTGAGGGATAAAGCAAACGACGCTGTCAAGGGCTAAGAGATCAAAGCAAATTCATTCCAGAGAAATAAACGTTGTGGCAGGGCTGGGTCTTGAACACAGTGATGCATTCCAGTTGTCTGGGAGCAGACCCAAGTACCCAGCGAGCCAGAAATACAGGGCTTCAAAAGCACCAGGGAGGAATGAGAAAAGCCCACCAGAAAACCATAGAGATGCAAGAAGCTGGGAGAGATGTGAACGAGTAGTCCAAAGTTTGCATGCTGGTGAAGGGCACCTCCTAACTTTGGTTTTATGGATACTAATCAGGAATTTTCAGTTGTAGTTAGAGTGTGTTCTGTTGAGCCATCTATTAAAAAGGTTGCATGCTTTGCATCATTATAACTTGTACTAATTGGATTATATTTCACTTGGTTGATGAACCTCCATTTACCTAAACACTTCTTATTTCTTTCTAGTTGGGTATTTTGTCTAGTCCAGTTTCTGTGATATTTTTTTTAAAGATTTTATTTATTTATATGACAGAGAGAGATCGCAAGGAGGCAGGGAGAGAGAGAGGAGGAAGTAGGCTCCCCGCTGAGCAGAGGATCCTGGGATCATGACCTGAGCTGAAGGCAGAGGCTTTAACCCACTGAGCCACCCAGGTGCCCCTGGGATATTAAGGCATATTGTAATGAGAAATTTAATGGAACTAAGTCTTTTCTTTATTGAATTATTTTCTGAGGACTTTTTTTCTGGAATTGGTATCACTACATCAAAAACACTATTGCCAAGCAAATATATACTTCCCCTGATATAAGGTTACGCAGATTAAGTTTTTGACTGTTAGTGCATAGTGAGGTACTAACTTAAACATTTACTTTTCCCATTAAATACTTCACTCTAAGAAGAAATGTTTGAGGGAGTTGGCCTAATGTCAGTATTCTATCCCTAATCATCATTTAAAAATTTAATGTTACAGCGCCTGCATGACTGAGTCATTGGCCCTCTGCCTTCAGCTCGGTTCGTGGTCCCGGGGTCCTGGGATGGAGTCCCAAGTCAGGCACCCTGCTTCTCCCTCTCCCCTTCCCCCTTCTTGTGTCCCCTCTCTTGCTGTCTCTCTCTGTCAAATAAATGAATAAATAAAATCTTTTTAAGATGCATAAAAATTGGATGTTGGAACTTCTGAGAAAAAGTTGTCAGATCCTAAGAAAAATGGGCAGATGTGATACCACATCACAGTCCTGTGAATATGAAAATAAAGCAATTTTTTTTTTTTTTTTTTTTACTCTGGATGACAAACACTCTGCTTCTCTCAAAATAATACTAGTTCTTTTGGTGGAGAAGCCCATGCATTAAATACTACTAATTTGCATGGATACAAATAAAAGATTTCTGACTGCCCTTCCCTCCTTGTTAAGGTTTTCCCAAGTCTGGATTCGTTTGTGATTGCTGTAATTGCAGAGAAGGGAAAAATGCTGGCACAAAGTTGAGTGTCAGCTTGGTTGTTGTTTGTTTTGTTTTTGCCTTTCGGTTTTGGTCTGGGTTTTTTTGTTTTTTGTTGTTTGTTTGTTTGTTTGTTTGTTTGTTTTGAAAGCAAACTGTGTCCAGAGGAGATATTTTAACAGTGTTTGGCATTTTTCTTTCTCTAGTGTTTGGGGCATTCTTGGCTGTTTCACACATGCCTCAACTTGATTAGAATACTGTTCTTGCTGATCTCTTGCTATTGTGTGTTGCTGGATTAATTAGCAGGTTATAATGAAACGCATATCCTGTTTTTGCAGTCTTCATTACTGCATCCTAGTAGTTTATATCTTCTCAGCATCATGGATTAAAAATTTGAATGTCAAACTTAAAAAAAAAGAAAAAACTTGCCTCTTTCCTGGCTTTGGTAATAATTTCTTATGCGATTAAACTCACTAAACCATTTTAACAATTTAAAAACTATGGTGTTTTAATTTTTGCTTGTTTTTTTTTAAGATTTTATTTCTTTATTAGAGAGAGAAACACAGCTAGACAGGGAACACAAGCAGGGGGAGTGAGAGAGGGAGAAGCAGGCTTCCTGCTGAGCAGGGAGCTGATTCTGGGCTGATCCACCTGGGACTCCCTGATCATGACCTGAGCCAAAGGCAGACGCTTAACAACTGAGACACCCAGGTGCCCCTGCCTGTTTCTTTTTAAATTTCTCTCAATTGGATGATGAAGAAAACAGAAAACTGGCATTATTCATAAAGTGAGCTCTAGGTCCTACAAAACCGTCCTACAAAAATGCTTTTGTTTTCTAGCCTTAAAAAAATTGTTACCGTTCCTCTTAATGCTGATGAAGGCTGAACTTAAGTGAATGAGTGAAGTCACAGATTATACGGCTAACTTGGGAGAGCCTAGGACCGGAGCTGGAAGCTACAACATGTGTGGGAGGGGGAGCATTCTCAGGAAGGATGCTCACGGTTTTAGTGGTATGTGTGCTGGCTGCCGCAGACACGCGGTGCCTGACACCTCACGCTTGTCGCTGCCACCTCTCAAAGGACACCGTGTATGCTAGGTCTTCCTCCCAAGGGTTGGGAAATGTTAATGATGTTAAGGTTCACGCTCTCCTTATCGTGAGGTGTCAGTCACTTTCTTGGCGCTCAGTTACTGAAACATTGTTGCTTTCTGGAGAGCACATCCTGAAAGAAACTAGCTCTTGTTTTTGTGCAGAAAATTATTTAAGGAATGCCTCATTCAGGTATCCAGCCAAGAAATATCTACGTGGATGGGACGCCTGGGTGGCTCAGTTGGTTGGGCGACTGCATTCGGCTCAGGTCATGATCCCGGAGACCTGGGATCGAGTCCCACATCGGGCTCCCCGCTCCGCGGGAAGCCTGCTTCTCCCTCTCTCACTCCCCCTGCTTGTGTTCCCTCTCTGGCTGTGTTTCTCTCTGTCAAATAAATAAAATCTTAAAAAAAAAAAAAAAAAGAAAAAGAAATATTTATGTGGCGCACCAGGCCCTGTGCTAGGAGTTGCTCCATTCTGGTTGGTGATTGGAAACCAGAGGCTGAGGAGCGTTTCTGTGCACAGCCAGATAGTGACGTTTCCCCTGTTGGGCTCTGCGGTTGTAGCAGGAAAGATACTCTACGTATAAATGGGCGTGAATGTCTTCCGGAACATTTGATTTACAAAAGCAGGTGGTGGGGCGATGGTCTGAGGACCCCTGATTTTAACCAACACATATCCCTGACACTCCAGAAGAGAGGTTCATTTCACATTCGCTCATTAACTGATCCCTTCAGCCGCTGACACATCTGGTCAGGACCTAGGGCAGGGGCTGCAGAGAGTAGCCCCAACCAATTACCCTAGTATGCGGAAAACGCACTACGTTTTTGTTGTGCCTGTTGTGATGGCAAGCACTCTAAATTAATCGTGGTAATCTTACCTCTTAACACTAGCTTGGGATGGGAAGGCCGAAGCCCATTTGGACCAGGGATTACCGTGAGAGATGTGTTCAGAGGCTTCTGGGGGGAAAGGAGATCACATGCCTAAAGGAAAAGTACCAGAAGCCATGCTCCCCCTCCCCCTCGGCACTGTCTGTACCCACAAAGAAAGACAGGAGGGAGCAGCCTACAGGGGCTAGGGTGGCGGGGGCAGAGGGAAGAGCTGCGGCTCAACCACCCCTGAAGCCCGCCTTCCCTAGGAAGTTTCAACCCTGCCAATACATAGAAATTCAGTTACTTATTGGGTAATGTTAAAGGCATTTTAACCTCTTACTGACGTGCTGTTTTATTTAGTTGCTATAACAGAGTAAAGCAGACTCGACCTCCGGCAAGGGCGTCCTAAGGAAGTAGTATTTTTAGCTGAGCCTTCAAGGCTGTAAAGGGCTTAGGTCCATAAAGGGTGAGTGTGGGTGTATTTAAGGTTACTGGGTGGGTGGGGAGAAAAGCCAGAAAAGAGCCCAAGTGGGGCTGGAGGGGTAGGAAAGAGGAATGGGAGGGGGAGAGAGATGGGGGTGGGAAGGGCCTCCCAGGTTAAGAGTATTTAAACTGAACCCAAGCATCTAAATAATAGGCAACACACAGATTTCAGAGAAACTCATGTTTTAATGTACTGTTGTAGAAGGGCTGATAGGATCTAGTTTTAAAAATGCCTTTTCTGGGGCGCCTGGGTGGTTCAGTTGGTTAAGCCACTGCCTTTGGCTCAGGTCATGATCCCGGAGACACTGGATCAAGCCCCACATCAGGCTCCCTGCTCGGCGGGAGGCCTGCTTCTCCCTCTCTCACTCCCCCTGCTTGTGGTCCCTCTCTGGCTGTGTTTCTCTCTGTCAAAAAAATAAAATCTTTAAAAAAAAAATGCCTTTTCTCCTTAGAAGGAGATTGGCGGAGAATTTTTTTATGTGACTTGAAGACAATTTTATAAGGCTATTGATTATTTCACAAGCATTTTAATCAGTTATGATGTGCAAAGCTTTGCAGCAGTTTCACAAAAATACCCACTTTTACAAATCAAAGATTTTTACTATTTACCTTCGGATCATTCTTATTTGGGAAGAAGCCAGGAGCATGTTTGAATACACATCTTTAAAACAGGGAAACAAGAGTACAAGCAGGCTGCATAATGAATTCCTAAATTACTCAACTCAAATGCCTTGACAGTAGCTTTCAACCTTTAGCATTAAAATCAGAGGTAGGCTTGTTTCTCTCATTTGTGAGAGAAATGGTTTAGTGATTTAGGTGCCAGGGATCAGCAGGCATATTTTGAAACAAAATTACCCTGATGTATATAGAAAATGACTATTTTTGAATTTTCCATTTGAGTATGGCTGACACACAATGTCATATCAGTTTCAGGTGTGCAACAGAGTGACTCAGCATCTCGGTCATACAGCGCCCCCCACAAGTGCGGTTCCCATGTGCCACCATCCAACACTGTCACAGTGTCATTGACTATATCCCCTAGGCTGTGCCCTTTATTCCCATGTCTTACTCATTACATAATGGGAAGCTTGTATCTCCCACTCCCATCCTCCCATTCTGCCCATCTCCTCCCTAGCTTCCTTCTGGCAACCATCAGTTTGTCCTCCCTAGAGAAAGAAAGTTAGTTTTTTGTACTTTTCTAGAATGTAATTTAACATTCATTTTGTTTTTATATGCATCAGGGTGCTTTCACTTTAGGTTACAAAGATCTGATTCAAACTCGTGACACAAAGAAGGCATTTACCACCTCTTACCATAGGAAGGCCAGAGCTAGGTAAGGTGAGCTGCAGATTTGACTGATCCAGGAGCTCCAGGATGTCGTCCAGGGCCCAGGATTTTCCTGAGCTGGAGACCTGCCACTTGCGGGTTCTTCTCCAACCTCGGCCCTACCATCTTTTTCTTTTTTTAAGATTTTATTTATTTATTTGAGAGAGAGAGAGATAGCAAGAGAGACCATGAACAGGGAGGAGAAGGAGAAATAGGCTTCCCACAAACAGGGAGCCCAATGTAAGGCCTGATCCCAGAACCCTGGGATCATGAGACGCTTAACTAACTGAGCCTCCCAGGTGCCCTTGGGCCCCACCATCTTAAGTTTGGCTTCATCTTGAAGCAAGTTCTCTTCTCCTCATGGAGGATTACCTTTGGTACTTATAGCTTGTGTTCATGTTAAATAAGAGAGGGTGAGTTTCCCCCTGGTCCCGTAATGGAAAAAAGTCTCTCTCCTCGGGGCGCCTGGGTGGCTCAGTTGGTTGAGCGACTGCCTTCTGCTCAGGTCATGATCCCGGAGACCCAGGATCGAGTCCCACATCGGGCTCCCTGCTCAGCGGGAAGCCTGCTTCTCCCTCTCTCACTCCCCCTGCTTGTGCTCCGTCTCTCGCTGTATTTCTCTTTGTCAAATAAATAAAATCTTTTAAAAAAAAAAGCCTCTCTCCTCAATCTAATTGGGCCAACTTAAATGAAGAGCTGACATCAGGGGAAACCATGTATAATTGGCTACTTATGGCAGAGCTTGGATGTGTCCAGAGTTTTATAGAACCAGATTTTACTGAGAAGTACTAGCATTTGTAAGTGGAAGACTAGGGAGGCTAAGAACAGAAGTCTGTCTTTTTGTTGTTGTTGTTGTTGGCCTTGGTGCCCTATGTTCCTTCCCTCGTGAAGCCTGTGGTTGTGGACTAAGGGTCAATAATGGCTTATGCTGTGTAAGTGTTAACAATGGTGAATTTATTTATTACTTTTTTTTTTAAGATTTTATTTATTTGACAGAGAGAGAGAGAGAGAGATCATAAGTAGGCAGAGAGGCAGTCAGAGAGAGAGGAGGAAGCAGGCTCCCCACTGAGCAGAGAGCCTGATGTGGGCTTCGATCCCAGGACCCTGAGATCATGACCCGAGCCGAAGGCAGAGGCTTTAACCCACTGAGCCACCCGGGCACCCTATTTATTACTTTTTAAGAGAACAAAACAATACAGGTGATAAGAATTACATGTAGTGTAGCCTAGTATCTTCACATAATAAAAATCCAGTAGATGTTTGCTGTTGTTACTCATGTTACTTGTACAGGACAATTTTTCATAAATATTTCCTGATTAATCTTTTCTTCTTCCTTTTACATTTTGTAACAGTAAGTTTGGATTTACCCAGTAAGCATAATGTCTTTATAATCAGGTTGTCCAATTGATTTAATTCATGCCTCAGATATTTTCATCCACCTGATTTTTCTAATCATATCCTTCTGATCAAAAGTAGTGTTTCAATTAATTTGTCTTGCTAATTTACCAGGTAAATTTGAATAATCATTGCTTTCATTTTGCTTTTTAATTTGATTAAGAAGTCATCATGTTTCCTGTTCTCAAAGTTATGTTTTTGGCTTCTGAAGAACAGTACCATAAACTCTGAACACTCAGAAACTCTCAATGTTGAAAGTTTTCCTCTACATTTTCAATCCAGTGAAGAAATCTCTTCCAGTCTGAGCAGTGGCCGTGTCACATCTCTTTGGACACATCTCTGTGACTTTTGACTCATGTTTTCTCTCCTTTCAAATCTAATTGCACTTGAGAAAAAAATAATTTGCAGGTTATACTCAGTAGGGAAAAAGTGGTAACAAAAATAGAAAATTTGCCCAAGTTGCTAGAAGTCATTTAGAAGATCCAGGAGGAGCCTGTATTCCCTCATGTGGCTTGCAAGAGGATGACAGGAAAACAGAGAGGCTGCATGAGCTAAACTAAGCCCCAAACTGGGTAGGGCCATGAGGACTCGTGGCAGCACTCTGGAATGTGACTCCAGATGATGCTGGGAGAAATTCCAGGGACAGAAGTTCCATGTGGCCAATAAGGAAGTGATGGAGCATTGTCCAGGCACCTCCCAAGGAAGAAGAGCCAGCTTTGCTGGTCGCTCAGCCTTCTTAGGGGCCTCTTTTCATGAGAAGAAGGGGTTTTTGCATTCATTCTAGAAAGTGAGGAGAAGAACCAGTTCAGTTCCGGGCCGTGAATACCAGTGGGACCAGGACAACAATAGTACACCACGGACATAAGTGCTTTAAGTTATGGCTTTGTAAATGCCTCTAGTCTAGCTTTAGGAAAAAAGTACCCCTTCTGTATAATCCTAGATCCAATTCTGTCTGCTTCCCTAAACACATCTTTGGAGGTTCCAGATGAGCCTATGGGACAAGAATTTTGCAACTTCAGTGTCTATCTCAGTGTTTGGCCCAGAGAAGCATTCAACAGATTTATTTACTCAGCAGATCTTTATTAAGCCCATTTTTGGTATCAAAATTGTGCCACATAGTTGGGATGAGATTATGAATTAAGATAAACAGGATCCTTACACATGTCACATATCTGCCATCCACTGAGTGGTTAAAAGAGAGAGGGAAGAAAGGAAAGAGGGAATGGATAGGGAAGAGGGAATAAAGAGGAATGAGGGTAAGGAAAGAGGCTGAGAGGGAAGGAAAGAAGAAACCTTACTGTTGACCTTTGACCTCTAAAATGGAAGCTGCCAATGTGCTTCTGTAGACACCAGGCACTGATATCCTGGTGAGAATTACAGCATTACTTTCTAAAGGAATATGGCTTAATTGTCTCCCGGGAAAGAAATCAAGTTCAGGGTCATAGTTTAAAGAACAAAATGCCCCAGTAGATGAAAAAGAAATAGCTCTAAATTCTTTCCTTCCTGAGTCGTTTTTGGTTTGGTTATTTCAGAGCAGGATCATCCCCAATCCTGTATTAGCCTTCTTAAAACCTAATGCAGTGGCTTACAGTGATTTCAGTGATTGTAGGAAAAGATAATTCTCTTTAAAAAAAAAAAACTTGTGGGAAATAATATTTCTTAATATATGGCCACTACACTATTGAGAAGAATAGACTAGTCTCCCTTTTCAAGATTCTTCTTAATTTTTTCAGGGCTATCCCCTTTATAAAAACAAAAAAGTAGATATATCTGAGAGGTGTGTTGTTTTAGATACAGTGTCCTTAAGGAACTTTAGGAAACTAAACTGGCTATTGTAATTAATCTTTTGTATTAGATGCTCTTTTTTTTAATTTTTTTTAAGATTTTATTTATTTATTTGACAGAGAGAGACACAGCAAGAGAGGGAACACAAGCAGGGGGAGTGAGAGAGAGAAGCAGTCTTCCCACCTTGAGCAGGGAGCCCAATCAGGGGCTCGATCTTGGGACTTCAGGATCATCACCTGAGCTGAAGGCAGACACTTAACGACTGAGCCACCCAGGCACCCCGCTCTTAACTATTTCTCAGTATTTTCCACTCGGATATTAATCTGGCTACAGAAAAGCACTGATTTTAAATTTAATTGTTTTTGATGTTTTAGATGCTTTCTCAAGAATGAACTTTGTTCAGCTAACTCTATCAATGTCTGTAAGAAAGAAAGGGCCATTAAGAAATCAGCCCTCAACACATCCATCACCTTGAATAAATCTGTAGATTTTATTAAAATTTCCTGGTGGTTAAGGATTTGGGGAATAATCTGCTAATTAGGAAGAAGAGCCTATCTCCTCCCACCATCCCGAAGCTCACCCTTTTGATGGCCTAAGTAATGCAGTTCCCTTGAGAAGTCCCCTATTTGCTCCCTGCCCTCAAAGAGATTATAGTTGAGAGATTTAGCCCAGATTTATCTTAGAGCATTCTCTTATTAAATAGTAATGCTGACAAAAGACCTTCCAGTGCTTTTTCTGGGAGATTTGTCTATATGAACATTAGAGATTTTTCAAATCTTGGTATCGTGGTTCTTAATCTCAGGAGAAATATTTCTGCCCCAGAATTGAGAACTCATGTGTTTTGTGCCTTTGCTGTGTATTATTGCCTTTATTCAACTTCCCCTTCTTAGCAGGTCTGTTAAGAAATGGCTATTTGTAGGTATTATTGGTTAACACAAAGGTGTTTTAGAATAAAACCAAAAATGTAACAAAGTCATCAAAAGGTTGATCTGTCTTCTAAGCTGTTTTGTTTTTAAAGATCGTATTTATTTATCTGAGAGAGACAGAGTGAGAGAGAGCATGAGAGGGGATAAGGTCAGAGGGAGAAGCAGACTCCTCGCATTGCTGGGAGCCCGATGCGGGGCTCGATCCCAGGACTCCAGGATCATGACCTGAGCCAAAGGCAGTTGCTTAACCAACTAAGCCACCCAGGCGCCCTTCTAAGCTGATTTTTAACCTGGTGGAATGTTGACAAAAACTAATTAATGTAGAGACTTTGTAGAGCAAAACTCATTTCTGAGATCTTTTCAGAAATTTTCGTATGAATAGATTATTCCAGGGTACTGGATTTTCCCCTTAAAGGAATAGTTAGCGGGAAGAGCGTGGACTGGTTTCAAACCCAGTTTCATGCTCCAAGATATTTGACTCTGTACAAGTGTTTTGGCCTCTCAGAATTTCAATTCTTCACTCTCTCAAAGGGAATGACAGTCCCTCCTTCATAGGTCCACTGTGAAAGGATTACATGTGGTATAGTTTGAGGATGTAGATGTTTGATAGCCAGAATCCATCGTTTTAGGCAGAATATATGAAACTTATAAAAAACATAAGCAGGCCTTTAAGAAAACATCATTAGCAGTTATGTTCTCATATTATTCAGAAGGAGTCATTCCTAAGAGTGAGGGACGTTTGTAGAGTGATTCGCCTTTACACTAAATAACCAAGACTGAAAAAATGTTTGAGTTCCTTCTGGTTTTTTGCTGTTGTTTTGCAACAGTTTCATGTCACACTGTCAGCAATTACTCATTTACTCGTTGCAGTAATTAATTATGCTTTTCTGTCCTTATTTCCTCACCTGTGATTTGTGTCCTTTCTAATCTAACCATCACAAATCATCTTAAAATCATGCTTTCAAAAGAATACAGTTCAGGGCGCCTGGGTGATGCAGTTGTTTAAGCTTCTGACTCTTGGCTTTGGCTCAGGTTATGATCTCAGGGTTGTAAGATGGAATCCCACATTGGGCTCTGTGCTCAGTGCAGAGTCTGCTTAAGACTGTCTCCCCTGTCCCTCCCCCTGGGCCCCCCCAAATAAATAATCTTAAAAAAATAAGTAAAGGAACACAGTTCAACTCTGTTTGGGTGCACTATGTATCTTTGAAGTATACTGATTTTTGTATGCTATGGACAGTTTTTCCCCCTTATCTCCTGACTTGGGGTCATGTTTTGGATAACCAAGAATGTCAGCGACATGCTGTCTAGATGTTTTGATGACACTGGTAAATGAGTTTAATATTACAGTGAGCCTTGTTCCAGGGATTGGTGTCTCCAGATCATACAAGGGTCCAAAGTTCATTAATAGGCTTCAGAGATTTGTGACCCCACTGACATTGTGTGAAAATTTTATATGCCTGTGTGTCCATGCTAATTTCTGGAGACTTCATTCATGGCTCTTATATAGTATTCAAATGTGTTCCTGACATCAGAAGACTTAGAACCCTTGGTAATCCACATTTGAACTTTACCTGCCAACAATCCTCAAACCTCTCTGCTCCTGCAGGAAGCTGGAAAGCCACTGAACCCTTTTGACTTGATTTCATTATCTGCGAAAGTGTTTTTCAGGGGGGCTGTTGTAGGGGAAAACGTCATACCTACAATACTCATTATTGCAAATAGATACTCCCACCCACCAATTCTACTTTGAAAATGAGAGTTCAGCCTTCCTAGGGAATTTATACGTTTCTCCCTAGACTGCAGGCCAGTCCCACTGGTGCCACCGCCAGGAGACAGCTCTGCAGCACGTCCCGAGAGCTCTTGCTTCTGAACTGTCTTGTCAAACTGTCTTGTTTGTGTACCAATCAGCCTTGGAATTTATTGAGTCCTGCCAAAGCAGAGGACAATTTTGTTTCATGTTTAGTACAGCAAAGATAATGTCTCCCAGTGGGTCAAAGTTTGGGCAGATTTGAGCACCTGAGTGGCTCAGTCTTAAAGGTTAAGCGACTGCCTTGCGCTCAGGTCATGGTCCTGGAGTCTGAGGATCGAGTCCCGTTTCTCCCTCTGACCGTCCCCCACCTCATGCTGCCTCTCTCTCTCTCTCTCTCTCTCTCTCTCTCTCTCTCTCTCTCTCATTCTCTCTTTCAAATAAATAAATAAAATCGTTTTAAAAAGTTGGAGGAGATTTGTTTGTAGCCTAATTATAAAAAATTGGGGTTCCCTAAGCATGAGATTCCTCGACTGTGACCCAAACTCACGGAGTCTGCCACATCAGTGGGAGGCAAGGGGATGGATGCAAACATGAAGCTCACATGCTTGTTGAGCTGTGAGTGATGCACTCCTCCACCTGCAACCTGGGAGTCTCCTGGCTTTTCCCGGATCCGTGAAATGGTGGCACTTGAATTTGCTAGCTTGCAAGTAGAGTAAAATCGGACTCTTCCCAGTTCTTGACCCCACTATAATAATGCCGGCACTTCCTTTGAAAATACTTGAGGATAAACAGAGAGAGATGTGATCAGTTAGGGGAAGTCATGACTCAGGTGTGTCCTCCAGAACAGAGACTCAAGGCAGCTGGCACAGCATTCCGTTATCCGTAACTCAACCAGCACCGGAAACTTAACTGTTAGGATCGCCATGTCAGAAATAGGTTTTTAATGGTGGAATTAGCATCTTACCGATCACCATGATGAATGTTAAAAATGGATTCTTATGAGTGAGATTAAAGGCACTGAAGATTGTGGATTAACTCGAAGAGTTAACCATACTTCCTATCCTTGCATGAAGGGATTTAAGCATCCATCCAAGCATCCAGCCATTATTCTAAGTCCCAGTGATATTCAGAATATCTAACAACCAGTTTTTCATAAGCCCTGACCCATCCAAACTGAGACATATCTTGGCCACAGCCCTGGAGCTGACTCCCAAGGAACCCTACTCTGCCAGGCACTGACTCTTGGGTTTCTGGGACATGAGGCTAGGATTCTCTAAAGTTCTCAGCGGCAGGGAAGGGACACTGGGACACTTGGGGAAGTTGGAGAAGTGCATGCTTACCCACCAGTACTGAGAAATACCATTTGAGTATTGTAACAAGTGATACAGCTTCACTGAAGCATTCCATCTATGTGTGTGCTGCCCTTAGGAATGGCAGCCAGGGCGTGAACATCCCTAAACAGCTCCATTTCCAATCTTTCTTCGGAGGATTTCTGGTGGTTTGTTGCCCAAGGGAACGGGACCCGGCCCTACAACATTGCTCCAGTTGTTCCTTCATGCCAGGGGTATTTCCAAACTCTTAAAGGATAGAGAGCTAGAGTTTCACTAGCTCCCAGACCAGATCGATGACTGGTTTGTGTCTGCTTCTTGACAGCTGTTTAGTTACTAAGCGTCTGTATGTGTAGCAGCATTTGGTCTGAGACTCGCTTTCATTATAACTTGGAAATGAGGTTGTAGGAGAGGGGCTACCGAGCACCATCCCTCATACTTTTTCAGGAGTTACTGTAATTACCAGAGAGTCTCAAGGTTGTGCTTGACCAAATTGGATTAAGCTCATCCCCAGCAGGCACCTCGTGCGTAAGGAGGGATCCTCCAGGAAAACCTCTTAGATGGAGGGAGGCAGCTAACCAAGATCAAAGCAGGGCTTGTTGCAGCCCATTTCCATTTAACTGGAGATGGAGAGTATATTCCGAGGCTGCTTGGTGGTGGATGGAAGCATGACAAGCAGGGAGGAGGGCAGGTAAAATGCCATCAGAGCAGCACACATCATCTCTTCATGTAGGTTTCCTGGAAAATTGGCTGCAGCCGCAGGCCACACAGAGGACCAGCAATTAGAGACAGTCTAGGTCCCTTCACACTATCTTTTGTGGCCATTTATGAGTCGGGGGCGGGGGGGCTGAATTTCAGGTTGTTCCAGCCTTTATAAATGACAGCGATAGACAGAAACCAAAGGACAATCTGTCACCATGCACTGAATAAGCCCACTGGTGACCTCAGCCCCTTCTCCATGGAGATCGGATTCTGTGTCAGCTCACAGTGTGAACACAAAGGCCACAGGTGCACTCTGTGTATACAGGGTGTGTGACTGATCACCTTAGCAGTGGCATTATCTCTAGTGACTTTTAGGTTGGATTCGGTGTTAAGGGGCAAGGATTGATAACAACCATGCTAGCAGAGAGCCAGCTGGCCACATGGGACAATGGGGAAACTGTTTTTTTATGTGTAGATCTTGCAAATGTGTATCTCTTAACAACATTATTTACTGGGCCATGAAGCAGAGGTCCATTCGATTGGTGTGGTCATAAGAATTCAGATGCACTCACCCTACTCTAAGGACACTTAAACTGAAAGTTGTTTACATCTCTGGAAGCAACAGGGTAGTTTTATTTTCTTTCCCATTGCTTTGTGTGTCGGGAATGCTACGCAGGCAGAACAGCTTGACCACCTGTTTCGCGGTTTTGGGGGCTTTTGTTGGAATTCAGGATGCGAGGACGCAGGACCTTGAGTCAGTGCGGAATTTAAGAGGAGGGGCCAAATGGATCTGATGGGAAGGAAAAACAGTGAGCAGGCTTGGTGTGGTGGGAGCAGGAGCCCCCTAGGTGTGAGAGGAAGTGAAGCTTTTCTGTGTAGCCACACCCACCAAAATCACGCGATGTCTGTTTTTTTTGGATATTCCAGCACCAGTTTCTGTGATGGACCCATCTCTTCACTGTTCTCTACCTCCACGTAACACTGCTCCTTTTTTGTTACATTGTGCCAAATGTACATAACTAAAATTTGTCATTTCAACCATGTCTAAGTGTACAACTCAATGGCATTAAGTACTTTCACAATGTGCATCCATCATCACTGTCTGTTTTCTATTTCCAGAACTTTCCCATCATCTGAAACAGCATCTGTACACAGTAAACAATAACCCTCATTATTTCCAACCGCCAGGCACTAGAAACCACTGTCCTACTTTCTGTCTCTATGAATGCGCCTATTCGATATACCTCCTATACATGGAATCCTACAATATTTGCCCTTTGGTGTCTGCCTTTTCTCGCTTAGTGTGGTATCTTCAAAGCTCATGCATGTTGTAGCATGTGTCGGAACTTCATTCCTGTTTATGGCTGAGTAATATTCCACTACATGGCCATGTAAAGGCCCCATTTTGTCTGTCTGTTCATCTAACCCTGCTCATTTTTTTATCTACAGATTGAGAGTTGTTTTCACACTGGTAATTTATTTATACTGGCATGACGTACATCTGTTCGATGGGTTTATTTTTTTTTCCTCCCCAACTTTATAAACTTCTTTGCTTTCGCTTTGTGAGGTTAACTTTAAAAGTACAGGTAGGTAATGATGAGATGTACATACTTATCACCCAATTACTCAGGATAGATTTTTGGTTAAGACTAACCCAGCCTCAGCACCCCACTTTAGACCGGAACCGGGAAACTCAAAATGAGACACCAAGAGAAAGACTCTCCTACTGGACACTCAAGAGACCTGGGAAAGCGACTTGGGTCTTCTGAGCTACAGTGTCCTCACTGGAGAAATACAAGAGGTGGCCAGCGTCAAGGCTGTGAGCACACCATGTGACAAATCTGCCTGGAGCCTGTGCTTTCCAGGAGCTCAGTTGGAATGCAGCCACGCTCATGTGTTTACTTGGCATCTGTGGCTGCTTTTGACCTAAAATATTTACTACCTGGTCCTTTTCAGAAAAAGGTTGCCAACCCTTGCCCTGGATGATCCTTCTCAAATGTCCCTTTGCTCTGAAATCCATGATGGTGTGATAGGTTAGGTGGGAGGAGGAGGAGCGAGGAAATGACAAAGTCCCAAGGACGCAGAAACAGAGGTGTGACGGCGCTGGTTCTTGACAAGCCTTAAAATGGAGAAAAGCAGGCTGGACTCCTTCCTGTCGCCCTGACCTCGCGTCCTTCTGACTTGGCATCCGCTCTCAGCCGGACTCGCCAGGGAGAACTTCGATGGCACATAAACATCCCATGGTTTTTTCTTACATAGCATATGCTTTGCTCGGGTAAAAGCTATCAGCTGGAAAAGCCCCTCTCCTTCAGTGGGAAGTGTTGTTTCCCACGGGCAGTATGTACAGCCACTAGCCTGGAGGCAATTTGTGGAGGGAAAGGGACCCTCTGTGCCTCTGCCTGATGCCCCTGGGAGGAGGTGGACTCGGGGCTCCGTTTCCTCCTCTTCTGCACAGCTGTGTTCTGCCCACGGATGCCCGACCCTTAGCGTTTCACATTCTTTTATGATTAATGCTAGAATGTCCTCTTGAGATAAATTTAATCTGCAGGCTGTTCTTTGTGTTGGCTGTGGTCTGCGGGGCGGGCTGTGGTTGGCGGGAAGGGGATGAGGTTTCGTGGTAGGTGGGGTGCAGCTAGAGGGTGGGGACTCCTCACACCCCCTGCCGAGGGCTGTATCCAGCAGAGCAACTTGTGCAAATGGAGTGGAAGAGGGTAGATGCCTATTTTCACAAGGAAAATTACACAACAAAAATTGCCATTATGCAGATGTCTCGTTTTGCACTCCATATGACCAACATATTTATTGAGTTCTAGCTCTTTATATTTACAGGCGTAAAAGTCGCCCACTCATTTTGTATATGGATGTGTGTGTACATATATTTATATTTATGTATGTGGGGGTATGTATATATACATATATATATGATATAGTTAAATTTTATATTCATTTAATTTTGATTTTAAAATGAGCTCAGATTTATAGACAAGTTATAAAAATAGAACAAAGAATTCTCATATACTCTTCATCCAGATTCCCTTATATTAAATTTTATCATATTTGCTTTATCATTCTCCCCACCTTCCCGCTCTATTCTGTCTCTCTCAGATACGATGGCCTTTCAATCCTAGACACTTAAGGGAATAATTCCTAAACGTAATGTCCTTTTACATGGAGTCCAGTTACCAAAATTAGAAAATTAACATTGATGCAATACTATTATCTAATCCATAGCTCTTACACTGATAAATTTTAAGTGTAGAAACTATGCATGTGAGAAATGGAATTTATTTGCCTTTCTCATAGTGAGTATTGCTTGTTCTGGATTTTAGTTCTGCTATGTGGTTTTCCATTCAGAGAAAATACAAACACAAAGTAGTGTTTAAAGTCTCCAGATGCTTAAAAAAATGCTGACTGCCCAAACCCACATTATAATATTAGGACACATTAAGATTTCAGGAAAGAAAGAATATATTACTAATGATAGGAGTAGTGGTAGCAGTAAAGAGAAATGTCTTTTGGGCCTGATGTATGTCTGGGCTCGGGCTACTGAACTTTGGGTTGAGTTCATCTGCCATTCTGGGAGTCCAGCCCTTTTGCAAATATGCAGATGTGAGTCCTCACATAGTTATTTTCTGGTAAATCCCTAAGTGGATGATGGCTAGCGCCATTTCCTTGGGGGATAGTATGTAGTACTTGGGCAAAACTCTTCTCTTTTCTTCAGCTCCTCACCCTAAAGGTCAAGCTAAAACATTTCTGTGGGGACAAGAGAGACACAACAGAGCAAATTAAAGTTATGGCTTTTTTAGCAGAATTTTTGTGGCGTTCCCGAAGAGGAATTTATACCATTGTGATGAGCACTGGGTGTTCTACGAAACTAAGGAATCATTGAACACCACATCAAAAACTAATGATGGACTGTATGTTGACTAATTGATTTAAATTTTAAAAAAAGAATTAATGTGTAATTCAGAAAGGTTTTTTCCCCTGCAGTCTGAGACCCATATAACACGTGGTCATAATTGAGTATAGGGCTTGTGCACCCGCCACCGCTCTTTGTGGACTCCTCTGGAGAGCCCTCTCCTCACTCCTTCTGCTCCAGCAGCGGAATGAATGAAGCTGGACTGAATCAAATGTACAAAGCTGGCATATATTTTCCGATCAAAATTCACCCATAACAGATCTCCGTAGACATGGTGCTGTAACGGGCTCTTTGCAGATACCTATCTTATGTTTTCTGGAGAGTAAATCCCTGCTCCCTTTGACATTCATGGTCGTGAGAATGCTTTCTAACACCATAGCTGGACTGTGTCAGTCCTTACCAATGGCACTTCTGTACTTTATATTCTTTGTGCATGGAGGGGGCGGGAGTGGCTTTAGGCTCTGACCCAGTCTGTTTGTTTCTTTATTGATTTGCATTTTATATTTTTATTATTAACATCCTCATTAACTGTGTGGAGAAGGTAGGGCAAACAAAGAAAGTGGGGAGGTCTCTTAAGACATTTCTTGTCTCCTCTTTTTTGTTTAATAGTTCCAGTGCTCAGAGCTAGATCATCGTTCATTGAGGCATGCTCTGTGTTTGGGGGAACAGGTATCATTCAACTTCCAGAGGCTTCAGATCCCATTGTTCAATGTCCTGAACCTGTGAATGAGGGACCAGACAGGCCGATAAATTCAGCCTGCTCTAGTTGAATCAAAACCACAGTCCTTGAGGAAAAACACTGGGGCCATGCCCTGTGAAATTGCTCTAGAAATGTAGGAGGCATGAACATGGCCCCCCCTTGCTAGGGCGTTTTGGGACATTCGGTGTTTCGGATTGGATGGATTCTACCATGACCCATAACTCCCCACTATCTATTTTTTCAGGAAGTACTAATAGGGAGCATGACCCTATGAGGTACACAGAATACAGTCCAGCTGGGTCCCTGATCACCTGGGGGGCCCACTCAGTTAAATGTCCAACTCTTGGTTTCTGCTCAGGTGGAGACCTCAGGGCCCAGAGATGGAGCCCCGTGTGGGGCTCTACACTCAGCCGAGTCTGCCCTCTGCCCTCCTCACTTGTGCTGTCTTTCTTTCTCGCTCTCTCATATAAATGAATAAATCCTTTAATACAAACAAACAAACAAACAAACAAACAAATAAATGGGGCCCTGAAGCTGTGTACAAGAGAGTTTATTCTTCCAGTAATGAACAGACAGGCACCAGCCCAGGACCTTGGAAAGAGCCACACTTCATGTACTTTCTCCCCTCAGTCTTTTACTTCAACATTTTGTACCCAGCAACCAAGTTTGGGTGTTTTGTTCTCTTTTCAGACACACAAGCTATCATTTTAAGCACTTGTTCCATTAAACGTTTGAATTAAACTCTTTGTAGGTTTGAGGCCAAAGGTTTCAAACTTGTTTTCTTTCTTACAGTAACTTCACAAAAGAACAAATGGAATTGGTCCTGTGATAAACTCTTTTCATTCTTGGTTTTGTGTGTGTGTGTGTGTGTGTGTGTGTGTGTGTGTGTGTTTAATGCATATGCAGAAAAGATGATCTGAATATGAAGAGACATGAAGGAATTTATTCAAGAGGAGAAAGACCGATGCAACTTTTGTCCCTGGTATTTAAGAGGACAAAAGTTTCTGTTTCTCCACTGATCCTTCTGCCTTCGTGCCCTCATTATTAATACGGCAAAAAGGATGACGTTGAAAACATCTGCTGCTTTTCTACACAGGCTTTGCATTTATATCTTAGCATGGTGCATATTTTAAAATATCACAGAGGAAAGAAATTCCACCTTGATAGATAAAGTCTTATGATATCTGGGCTCAGGCCCTTGTGGTCACAAGTCTGGGAATTTAGTGATCTAGTGAAGAGAGGAGGAAAATGGAAACAGGTGAGCGAATTTGTCAGGTTCAAATGTCCCTGGGAGGCCAGCGCACATGGATTTTGTCGGAGGGCACAAGTGAGAGGGCAGGGCTGCCTGAGCTGCGCCATGTTTTGTGTTGTGTTACAGCAATGTTGTAAGCAGTGGGCAGCCCCAGGGCCACATCCCTGTGTGAGGGTTAGGATGGCATGATGGCTTCTGCCAGATGGTGAGGGTTTCCTGAGAGCGCCCGAGAAGGGAGCTGGTGTGCACCCAGGACCTGGAGCCCTCCATCAGCTCTGCGGGGACAGAGTCAGGGAAGGGTCGTAACACACACTGTGGGTGCATGTTCAGGGTCAGGTTCACATGGAGGAAGAATCTGTGATCTGAATTCATCAAGCAAGTTTCCTGGACCCCACCTCTTCGCATTCTCTAGAAGAGATGGGATTGCCAAGAGAGTGCTGGTTGGGTTCCACCACATTGGAAGTTGGAGACCGAGTCAGCCAGAGGCAGGCCTTTAACAACTAGAACTGTGCAGGGTGGACAGAGGGACATGGAGGATTCTAAGGAGACCCAAACATTCCAAGGAGGAAATACATTTTGTTTCTGCTTGGCATGTAAGTTCTAACAAAGACAAGTGATAGTGATGTAGGAAAGATGTTACGGTTCGAAGCTGATAGCCAAGAAAGAATTCTTGAGACATCTTTGGTGCAAAAAGGTGGTTTTATTAAGGCACGGGGACAAGACCCATGGGCAGAAAGAACTGAGGAGTGGCCCATGATATACTTTCAAGTTGGGAGAGGGCTAGGGGTAGTGTAAGTAAGCCTCCCAGATATTTCGGAAACAAGATTTCCAGGACATGGAGGGGGCTAGCTATTCTAGCTATTGCTGGGAAAAAGTAATTATTACTGTCTAGTAAAACCCTGGTCATGAGACCCTCCAGATGTATATCAGTGGGCCATATGCTTGGGGGATGATCACCAACATGGAACTTGGGGAGTAGAGATAAAGGAAGTTTCTATGTTAAAGAAGACCTACAGGATCCTGGGGTTGGACTCAGATTGTGTTTTGCCCGTAGCAAAGTGTCAACATCGAGGCAGCTGAGTCCCTAGAGGAATGTCACTCTGCCTATTTCAAGGACTTGTCAATGGGCTATGAATAGTAAAGAAATTTATTTTTTTTTCTTTTTCCTTTTTTCCCACATCAACAAGTACTATCTTAACAAATGGAAATGAGAAAAATACATTTGATGTAGGACATCCTAATACATTATTTGAGCACAGGAGAAAGTTCTGGAATCACTATGACCCAAGTTCAACTTGAAACTTCACCATTTATTTGACATACTAGGCAAGTTAATTTCCTTGAGTGTAACTCAATTTCTTCATCTTCACAATGGGAGCCATGCTGAGAAAATATAATCAAATCTGTTTCTCAAATTTCTGGAAAGCATCAAAGGCAAAAATGATGACGTGAGAGATGCCACTTGGAAACTGTCCACGCCTTGCGCACAGCCTCTATAATTATTAATTTCAGATTCCTCTTCTGGCACAAGTACCGTGTCTGATACTCATTCGTGCCAGGAATGTATATCGATCATCCGCTGTGGTCTGGGCGTTGTACAGAGCCCCAGGATGCCAACGGAGAGCAGGCGGACACCGTATCAGATGGTGGGCTCGGAAATGGTAATGAGACCACTTAGTGAAAAAGCACGGGTTAAACTGCTGCTTCCTCAGAAGATGAAAAGATGTCTGGAATTCCTTTGTTACTCCTAGTCAAGCTAAATTCTTTGTCCTTTGTCTTCTGGCTCTATTACTGAGGCAAGCCCCACCAAAAATGAACTTGGGCCTCCCAGAAAAAACCAGCCACACCTCTCGCACCCCATGGCCTCTTTGGGCCTGCCCTGGAATGCCGCCAGGGCACCTTTTCCATTGACTTGGCAGGTGGCCATGGTTTGCTGCTTTCTGTCCCATTAACCTCTGTTTCAGCTGTCAGAAGTAGTATTCCCCATTGTTGAAAGCAGCAGTTTGCCAACCAAGTGAGCTTGGAGTCCCGTCTGATGGACCCTTACAGAGAGCAAAAGGGAAAGTTTAAACAGATTTACTTCTCTAATTTCTGAAAGGATCACAGAACTTGCCCTCTAATAAAATGCTTTTGGTTTGCATTATAATAACAAGCATTAATTGCCCTGACAGGGAGGGAGGGGCCTTGGAAGAACTCCCCGAATTTCCTAGTTTCCCTTAGTCCTTTTACTACTACTCAGGGACCACGCTGCCATTGAAAGTGTATCAACTTAACCCATAGCCTGTTGTACTCAAAAAGACTCTTTCCTCTTATTATTGTAAAACATGGTGCTAATTTCTTGTTATTGAGCACGTGGGTTTGAACAATGGAATCCTGCTCAAAGAGAAAAAAAATCCTCCTTTTCTTTTTCCTGTGGAGAAGTTCAAGGTACAGCGTGTCCAGTGTGCAGTTGGAAAGTCACAGAACTCTCACGAACTCTAGATATTTAGTATTTGTATTTGTATTTCATGAAAAAAGAATCCCTCTTGTATCTGGTTAATTTTATCCAACGGAACTTCTCCAAAATATATGTGTAAAATATACAAGGGATGGTCTCAAAATAATGCGAGTGATGTGTGCGATCCTTGAGAGTCGGTCTGACTAGGACATCAACTTTGTTCACACAACTTTTTGGCTTTGTGCACCTGCTGGATCTCTAGCTCCTGTAACATAGCAGACCTATGATCAATGCGCAGAATTTATCGATCAATGTTGAATACCTTACATTACTATCTACTAATAAAGGTGAAAATTCTGGCAAGGAAGATTTTAGGCTTCAAGTTCTCCAACTCTGGAAGTGGCCATCCCCAACCCCACCTCTTGTTTACACCCAAAGTGGCATTCATTTCTTTCTTGAGCAATGCTTTAACAAGACCTAAATATGCCAGTATTTCTCCATTTCCCAGCCCCCAAGTGCAAGTACACTCTTCCCTGGCCTTTCACATGTCCACTTGGCTTGCTCCTGCTCTTCTTCCAGGTCTCAGCATATATTTCAC
>PITA01017865.1:0-42141 GCA_004023965.1 Spilogale gracilis
ACGAACAGGGGTAAGGGCAGAGGAAGAAGTAGACTCCCCACTGTACAGGGAGCCCAACTCAGGACCCTGAGATCATAACCTGAGCCAAAAGTAGACACTTAACCAAGTGCCACCCAGGCACCCTAAGATCACATTTTTATGTAGGTACAGGGGACATTCACTACAGTCTTATTTTTTTTTTAAGATTTTATCTATTTATTTGACAGAGAGAAACACAGGCAGAGAAGGAACACAAGCAGGGGGAGTGAGAAAGGGAGAAGCAGGCTTTCTGCCGAGCACGGAGCTCCATACAGGGCTCGATCCCGGGACTCCGTGATAATGACCTGAGCTGAAGGCAGTTGCCCAACCAACTGAGCCACTCAGGTGCACCTGCAGTGTTATTTTTAACAGTGAAAAACTGAAAGGAAGTTGCATGTTTCACTAGGAGACTCATTTGATAAATTGTAGTAAATCCACATGCTGGATTAGTAGACAACAATTAAAAATGATTTTTAAAAGATGATTTCAATATGAGATACTAGACTACTCAAGTTCATAGAGACAGAAAGTAGAGTGTTGGTTACCAGGAACTGGCGGGAGAGAATGGGGAGTTAGTGTTTGATGAGTACAGTTTCAGTTTGGGAAGATGGAAAAGTTGTGGAGTTGGATGGCGGCCATGATTGCTCAACAATGGAAATGTACCTAATGCCAATGAACTGTACATATAAAAATGGTTAAATTTCTTTCCGGGGTAGTCACTTTCTTATTACCAAGAGGAAAACAGCATTGCAAAGAAATACACAAAGTCACAGAAAGTCACCCACTTTAACTTTTCACTGAAAGGATATGCTAATGTATAGATATTTCTGAAATATTAGTACTGAAAGGAACGCTATTTATGGTCTAGCCTAACCCTTGAACCAGAGAGAGGAAGCAATTTCTCCAGAGTCACTCCGCTGGGCAATAGCACCTAGCTCCGTACTCTTCCGACCAGAGCACAGAACCAGCCTGCTCGGGGCATTAGCATAATTAATACCAGAAAGCGTCTATTAAAGATTCACTTTTGGATAGCAATGTGCCCCTCTGGGGGCTCATCAGAAACATCACACTTGCAAACTATCGAAGGTCTATACACGCATGGAACAGACACACAGGTATCATACATCAAATACCAACAAAATTTCATTGCGACGATACTGCTTAATCCTAAAAGGCAGGAAATGAAACAAAATATTAACAAGCTGTCCTTCTTTGGGGGGAATTATAAACAAATGTAAGTTTTTACCTTTTTATGTTTTCTTATTGTTATGCATTAAGTGTATTCCCAATCTAAAAACTGAAATGATAAAGTCTGATTCTATAACTGGTAGTGGTGGAGTGGGCCTGCAGAATAATAAACCCTCCTTCTCTGGAGTGAATCTAGCCAATTCTGGTGAGACTGAAATCATATGTGAGTTCTGTGTATGGAGCAAAGATTCTGCTCATTTGGAAATACCTGGGGCACTAACAGATTCAAACACATAAATATATATGATAATAAAAAAAGTCCTCCCTCACCTCCCCTACTTCCCTGCACATTTGGGATAGTGAAACACAAAAAGAAAGAAAGGTCCTTGGGGGAAGGAAGGAATGGAAGTGTAGATAAGTCTCCATTCTGCTCCAGCACCAAGGAACTCCTAGGTTGGAGATGGAAGAGACTAGAGAAATGTGAGTAATACTCTGGTTCCCCAGACTTGGAAGCTGAGGGCCCCCCACCAGGTTAGGACAGGCATGTGCCCCGATCTGGCTGCTCCCTCCCCTTAGGGCCCAGCGGAGGCTTCTCTAGGTAGAGGCAGTCAGAAAGGCAAGAGGTGTCCAGAGTTCTCACCTGACCCCGGGCTCCTCCCCCCTCCCAAAGGGTTTCTCTTCCTACTCCCGACAGCTCTTAGGAGAGGCAGCTCAGCCCCAGTGGGCCCTGATGTGACAGTGCCTCTTCCTACCCTCTTCATCATCCACCTCAGCATTTCCATCTCCAGCCAGTGACGGATTCCTTTTATGGGGCATTTGGTTCTGCTCCAGTGGATTGAATTCATGGTGATTTTTTTTTTTAATTCCAAGAGGTCTCTTTTGCCTTTGGGTAAAAGGAAGACACAATTTCTAATATAAAAATAAAGTTTCCTCCTTGTGGCAAAGAGCTACCACTGGCCAATTATATTTCATACTGAGGGAGTGGCTTTTGATTGAAAGAGCAGCTGGCAATCTACCTCTGAGTTACTGTTTATCTATCAGAGGTGCTGGACCTGTTAAGTGCAGATTACGAATGCACTAGCTCAACACCAGTTGTGTGTTTGAAAAAGTATGTGTGTGCAAATGGGAGTGGATGGGGTCACAGAAAGAAAGAGGATAAAGGAAATACGTATATTGCACCTGGAAATTTTTAGGGTACCTTGAACTTGCTCAAAACTACCCCTAACCATGCAATGCACTGAATCATAAGAAAACAGACTCTCTGGGTTCTGATATACCTTGCTTACCTGATTTAAGATGTCAGTGTCATGCTGTGCACTTAATAAGCTGTTCACAACTGAGATATGGTTGTTGATAACAGCTAAATGAAGAGCGGAGTCCTTTGGCTGCAGAAAGGAAGAGAAAGAACATTTCAAATCCAAAAGATTCTGGCTTCACCATTCAGACCAAAAAGCAATTCCTTGTGACAGAGATGTCCTGGTGATCTCCTAGTACTGGAACTGCCCAGCGCAGCAGCAGGCAAGTGTTCTGCGTCATTCCCACCCCAAGGTCGTGCAGCAAACCCGCTCACCAGCAATCGGCTCTCTCACTCATTTGTTCTAGAACTATACGCTGAACACCTACTATGGGACAGGCTCTTTTCAGGAGGCTAAAGATTAGTGGTAAACATGACCCATTCTCAGCAATCTTCCAATCTAGTGGGGTAAGAAAATATTAACGTAAAAAAAAATCACAAAATGAGCACAAATTGTAAAAAGTGCTTTGGAGGAAAAGGAGAGTGGTAGGAAAGTATATGTGGGATGGGCAGAGGGATAGCCTTTCTGAAGATGAGTTTTCCTAAAGAACTGACACTTTCACTTAGATAAGAATGACAAGAAATATGAAATAGACTTAATGGCAGGACTTCTCAGTGTCTTCTAAGACCTAATTATGGTGAGAATGGCTACCAGGAGGAAAACGCATACACATTCAGCATTTCTTGAACTGATGGGATTTAGAGATGTTTCTCCCTAGAGCATTCTCGGGGACTCATGACCTCTCACCCAGGGGCACCATTCTCATGTTTAACCCTCCCATGTATATTGAGCAGACAGCCCCAGGATGTTCACCAAGCGCCTCAAGTCCGCTCCCCCTTCCTCCTCATTTGTGGTTAAAATGCCTGTCCTGTAGCCTCACCCTCACCGGGAGTGTCCCAGCCCCTCAGCCACCCCACAGGCAGGCTTCTTTCCCAGTGCCACCAGGCGGTCATGACCAGCTCTGGGACCACTCACTTAGCCCCTGCGGCTCCACCACTACCCAGCTGCCACTGGCACTTGGAGGCACTAGAGAAATGTCTCCCAGGGTATCAAAGGCAGCCAGAAAGAAAAAAAGGTGGGGGGAAAGAGGTTAGATGGGATAGTGAGCTGAGGGGCAGCCAGGGTGGAGGGAAAGCAGCGAGAGGCTGGAGTAGTGCAAGTGTGAAAGAGCAGGGGCCTGGGAAGATCCAGGGATGCTCTCAACAGCGGGAGCGCTGAGAGCCCAGGCAGCAGACAGGGAGTGCGGGTGTGTGTAGGGACAGGTGATGAGGACGGGGCGTGGTGCTGCTCAAGGGAAAGAGACACTAATAATAAGCACCACTTAGGCACACTGAACACATTTTTATAATTTCACTTTTATATGCACACTCACTTCCACAAGAGTTTATACTCTGTTTTAAACTCTGGGACAATAGTTTTCATTCACAATAACCCTAGCAGTTAGATCTTCTATTCCCCACTTTATATATGAGGCCCAGAGCAGTTACATAACTTCCGCAAGGCCTTGGGACCAGGAAGTGGCAGAGACAGGATTTGAACCCTCATCTGCCTGACTCTAACATTGGCGCCAGGCTCCTTCCCTGGAAACCTACTAGGAAAGAAACCTATGGAAGAGAGATGTACTGAGTTTGCAAGAACTGCCCCAGCACACAGAGGAAGAGGAGAAGAGGGGGGAGGTAGGACACCACAGCTGCATAGGTCAGACTGCCACCCGCATGAACAAGGAAATGGAAATGATGAGACTGATTGGGGCCTGGGGAGGAAGGCTTTCTGCGCAGGCCTCATCTACTCAGGAAGAATGTTCTCTCTTGAGGCACCAAGCATGAAAAAAGAGGAAGCATCCCTCGGCCCAGGGAAGTAGGCAGTGTCCTTCCTTCCAGGGCTACCAGCCTCACTGGCACCCAGGCTCTCCTGAGAAACAGAAAGCATCCTTGGATAGACCAGACGAGTTCAGAGCTAATTCCCTAACGTCATTCTCTAAAAACTACCAGACATGATCAGATCACATCCCTTCTCTCCTAATATTATAAATAATAATGGCTAAGCAAGATCAGAGGAAATAACATTCTCACAGGAGAAATGAAATAGAGTGAAAAATAGAGGAATGCTTCCCACCTAATTCCAGCACAGAGGCCCTTTGTTAATGCTACCAAAGCCAACTCAAACTTCAGAAAACCTGAATCAGTAAAAAGGATTGACTTTGAGAAGAAAAACAGCATTACTCAGTGAAGGAGGAGAAACTGATCATTCTCCTTCCCATTTATAACAGTGTCTTTCTTTCCCCTGACTGATACATTTAACACAGGAGTAATAGCATCTCTAGACACTTGAGAAAGTTTTATTGCAGCAAATATCAATAGTGAAAACACAAAGAATTCATTTTGTTCAGGAACTTCAATGACTTTCTAAAATTCAGCCCTTGGATTTTAGCTCTCAAAATTAAGACTTCCAAAAGAAGTCAGTCAGCTTTCCCAGAAAGAATTTGTGAACACCTCGCAGTTTCTCTGTGAGGAGCATCTCCCCGCACAGCCAGCCCACCGTACGGGGATCCAAGCCCATCTTGCTGGAAGACACTCACTTCTGTGTTCTGGTGCAGGTGAGCATTCTCCCTGAGAAGACAGCTGACCAGGGATGTATAGCCATTCTGGGTCGCCATCTGCAAAGCACTGATGTTGAACTGCAAGACACAGGTGGAAAGGGCAGAGAGGACCCACATTACTATCCAGCATGCTTTCTGGTATTCATCATGTGGTAATAATACAATGAAACAGTACAACTATTTAAAAAAGAAAACCCAACATGTTTTGATTATTTTGAGGGGTCCTTTGTTACTGCACATTAAGTGTTTCCCATAAGAGTAAGAGCACAAAGTGGACAGGGGCCAAGTCTTCTCTGCATACATCCTGCTACAAAGTATTTCTAGTCCACCAAATAAGGTTCTGTAGGATATTATGCTTTCCCAAAAATAGCTGCATAAGTAACTGCCATTTCACATGCCCGTGTGCAATGTGAGCCTTCCACTCCCCCTACATGAGGTCTGCCCTTGCAGCTGGCTGACGTCTGACTGTGACCACATCACAGAGCCGAAGGAAGACTCTCCCAGCTCAGCCCAAGCCCCAGAGCCGTGAATGATAGATAATAGTGTATCACTGGTTCAAGCCACTGCACTTCTGGTGGGTTTCTTATGAAGCAACAGATAAGATGCTAATAAGAACAAGACACACACTGACCACCTGGACTTCAGCTTGAGCTGCTGCTAAATGTCTCTATGACCTTGGATAAGTGAATCAAGTACAGGCCTCTTTGTCTTCGTCTGTCAAAAAGGACATAACTACATGTATTGGTTTTTACTGCTGCTAATAACAAATTGCCACAAATGCTGTGGCTTAAACAATACAAATGTGTTGTGTTACAATTCTGGAATTCTGAAGTCTGAAATGGGTCTCACTGGACTAAAATGAAGGCCTTTCTGGAGGCCCTCAGGAAATCCCCTTCTTTGACTTTTCCAGTTTGTGGAAGCTGCTCACATCCTGTGGCTCACAGCCCCTGCCTCCATCTGCTGAGCCAGCATGGTGCAGTAAGTCCTTCTCACCCTGCTTCACTCTGACCTCCTCACCTGCCTTCCTCCTTTGCTTTAAAACACCTTTGTGATTACATTGGGCCTGCCTGGGTAATTGAGGATAATCTCATTTTAGGGTCAGATGATTAGCAACCTTAATTCCATGCACAACCTAAATCCCTCTTTGCCTTGTAACATAACACAGTCACTAGTTCCAAGGATTAGAACCTGAACATCCTTGGAGTAAGGGGGCATTATTCTGTTTACCATACCATTCTACCTCTTTTTCTCAAGCCATAGTAAAACTGGGAGAATAAATGAACTAGCAAATATGTACAGTAATCATAATTATCATGTTATTCATTTCAAAAAAAAAAAAAGAAAGTTTGAGTCCTTACTATGCTCCAGGCACTATGCTGGATAGTGGGGAGAAATGACGGTAAGCAAGCTCTCCACTATTACATTCCGGTAGAGGTGGACAATAAGTAGACCTATAGACTGGCAGACACATCAGTCCTTCAGTAGGCTGAGAATAAATCTATTTACTAGATCGAGATGTTATGAGAACAAGAACAGCTAGTACTAAGTGTGACAAAACAAAATAAAACAGCAGGACTGGATGATTACTTTCCGGTGAGTGATCAAGAAAATCCTCCAGGATAGGGTGACCCTGGGCTAAGGAGACAGGAATCAGAAGCAAGTTTGTGAAGAACCCAAAGCCAAGAAATAGTAGGAAGAGCTATGGGACTCTGGCATCTTTCCCCAGAGGCACCATAAGCAATGAGTGTAGGGCCTACAGACTTTTTAGGAGTCAAAGAAATGTTTAAAATCTTTACCAAAAAAATTATTGATTCCAAGACACCAAAAGAAAACCATGAAATTGAAGTGAATAAATATTTAATTGATGCAGTCATATCTCATTGATTGTTAAATATAATTGTCATAAAATATTAATTACGTTTGTAAACAATTTGTAGGTTAAATTTTTCACCTCTTCAAATTCCCAGGTATACACAGAGGCCGAAGAAACCAGTCAATCATAAATTGAGGGAGTTTATCATAGCCAAATAATTATGAAAGAACCAATGAAAAAGCTTTTAAAAATAATTTACAGCAGAAACAATTTTTTTGATGTGGATTATTGGGACCTTTAAATATGTTTGACAAGATGTAAGGGTAGGGCCTCCAAAAAGGAGTCGTTAGGGTCTACAAAAGTCTTCACTAGTCCAGGGGCATTTAGTACGACCCTGAAAGAGAACCTACTGCCCAAACTGGGCAGCGTAACATCAGCACAAACGGCGGAAGCCTCTGCTGAAGCTAAATCCATAATCTCCAACTACCTTCCCAGAAACGGCTCAGTCCCTTACTCCTTCCCCTTAGTTGAGGGCTGGAGCACAAAAGCAGTCTCCTGGACAGCAAAAATAATCACTGTCAAGAGGTGAAGCATTTCCAAGATCAAACACAGTAATCACCTACAGATATAAGAGCAAAATAAGCCTAACATGTCCCCGCAGTACTGTGTCCATGCTGCTGGCTTCTTGCTGCACACTGCTTGGTCACCCGGGGTCTTCACTGGGTTAGGTGAAGACAGGTGTGAAGCAGTGGGAGCTGAGGCTGTTGAACCAGGAAGCATGTTAAGGAACTCGGGGGAAAACTCCAGAAAATGTACAAGTTGAAAAATGGCCTCGGGAAAAGTTCCAGCTGCCTAGATGAGGCTGAGGCTAGAAGGATATGGACAATGGAGAGTCTGTAGTCCTTGTTGGGTGGGGAGAATGTGAACATGTGAAAGCCATTACAAAGCAAAACCTCTCTGGAGGCTAACAGAATTAAGTACAGAAGAGACAGAGGGAAGAGAACAATGGAGTCAGCCAACAGGAGTGAGCCCAGTAGGACCCCAATAATGAGGGAGGCTTTTCCAGGGACTTCAAGGGGGCTGAAGACTGGGGACAGCAAGGCACCTGTGAATGCCTGAAAACACATAACTGCTCTCCACACTCAGTATTTCGTGGGCCCCATGAATTCTTAACGTGGTGCTCATTTACTGCATAAAGAAGCCTGCAACTCCAGTGGGAACCAACTCATAGGATCTTCATTTTCCACTCTCTCTCACAATCCTTATCCATTTTAGACAGTGAAGATGTATGTACAAATAGATATTGTTTTTTCTATTAGTGTTCTATCATGAACTTTTTTTTTAAAGATTTTATTTACTTGTTAGAGAGAGTAGAAGCAGAGAGAGCAGTAGGCAGAAGGAGAAGCAGGCTCCCCGCTGACAAAGAGCTCAATGCAGGACTTGATCCCAGGATCCTGGGATCATGACCTGAGCCAAAGGCAGACGCTTAACAGACTGAGTCACCCCGATATCTCATATCATGAACATTTCTTATATTGTACCACATTTAGTATATTTAGTATTTACCATTAATATTTTTAATAGCTACAGAATTTTCTAAGAAAAAGGTACACCAGGTTTTTATTTGGTTTTCCCGTAGAACTCCTAGCATGTATCGGCTGATTCTAATTTTTGGCTATTGGAGGTAACTTTATTATCTATCTTAATGTGTGTACTCTTTTCCCTTTTTAAGATTATTCCCTTAACAGAACTTTTCAAGCCTGGGTAAAAGGAAAGTGACGAATTGTTTTGCAAAAGCACTGTATAAATGTACACTTCCACCAGCAGAATAAAGAGCATAAAACATTACCAGTTTGGGACTCTATTCTTGATCCTAGTGTTTAACTTTACACCTTTTGAAAAAGCATTGTTTCTACAGACATACCTCCTTTTATTGATTTGCCTTATTGCACTTCATAGATACTGCCTTTTTTTTTGTTTTTTTTTTTTACAAGGTGAAGGCACAAGATTTCAGTGGAGGAAGTAACTGCAGATGACGTAGAAGTAGTAAGGGAAAAAGAATTAGAAGTAGAGACTGAAAATGTACTTAATCGCTACAATCTTGTGATAAAACTAAGAGATGGGGAGTTGTTTCTTACAGATGAGCAAAAAATTTTTAATTAAATTCTATTGTGGGTAAAATATCAAACAAACTGAGGGGTTTAGGTGAGAGGGGAGTGGGGGATGGGTGAGCCTCGTGGTGGGTATTAAGGAGGGCACGTATTGCATGGAGCACTGAGTGTGGTGCTTAAACAATGAATCTTGGAACACTGAAAAAATAAAATACATTATTTTTTTAAAAAAACAGCAAAAAAACCCCAGCATCCATGCTACAGAAAAATGGTTCCCAAAAGGAACAGTCAATCACTGCGCCAAACTTCACTGTTGTCTCATTTAAGAAACTGTGACAGCTGCCTCAGCCCTCAGGAACCATTTACCTGATCAGTCAGCCACCATCAACACAGGCCAGACCCTCCACCAGCGAAAAGATTATGATTTATTGAGAGCTCAGAGGACAGTTAGCCTTTTCTAGCAATAAAGTATTCTTTAATTAATGTATATGCATTGTTTTCTGGGGCATAATGCTACTGCACACTTAACAGACCACAGTAATCTTTTATATGCACTGCGATACCAAAAAATTCATTTCACTCACTTTACTGTGATGGTGGTTTTTTTTTGCAATGGCCTGGAACCAAATCTGCACTATCTTAAAGGTTTGCCTGTACGTTGTGCTGATGCAGAGTGTGTTCCAAAACCAGCACTTAAAACAAAACAGCCCAAAGTCCAGAGCAGAAGAGCCATGAAGTGGTGTCAGGATTTACACACGTGTGTGCTTTGTCACAGTCCATGTAAATGCATCGAAAAGTCCTGCCAGACTCAGTGAGCTCTTGATCCCATTAGTTCTGGGGAGGTGAGACTGAAATGTACAGTTGGGATACACCCTTTGGTACTATTCAAATTTTTGGTGACTTTTCACTGTAATTTAAAATTACTGCAAAAAATGGAAAATGAAAGTAAAATCATCTGAAAGGCAAGGCCACTCCAAGGGTGAGAATCCTCACCACAGCCACTGACTAGTCAGATAATCCTGAACCAGTTCCTTTACCTTCCTAAATTCCATTTTCCTCACCAAGAAATGAGGGTGAGCTGACAGAGGATCTTAGCACCATGCCTAAATACAAAAGCACTCTGTATTTACAAGAAGGCACCAGCACGTCTTCCTCAGGCTCCAGACTCACCACTTGAGCTTTCACACAATAATGTTTTTCTTCAGCACGTACTGTGTGGAAGCCAGGGACATACAGTTGTCAGGAAGAAAACAAGGCAGAATGAGGATGTCTCTGTATGTGAGAACTAACAACTATCTGCTCCTTGGCCCCTGTTTTCAATTATTCCCTCCCCAATAAATAGGAAGAATGGCAATGATCTCAAGCAGACAATTAGGGGGCTATCATAGGTAAATCGTTAATTCTTACCCCAAACAAAGAAAATGATAAATATCAATTCTACAGAAACCTACTGAGTGGCTCTGTTAGGGACCAGACTGACCAAAGAACATTCTGAGTCCCCTACTACAGTGTGAGTGGACATGGCATGGCACCCATACTTTATTTGGAATGTTGACATCACTTCCTGCTGCCAGAAGCACTTTGCTGCATTCTTCATGTCCTCCTTTAACAGCCAGAAAGAATGGTGTTTCTCCATTCTAAAAAAAAGGAAAAAATTAAAATTAATTGTCCTTTGGCATGGAATAAAATTACTTGAGAAACAGCATGCTTTGTCTATACCTTTTATGCATTGCTCTTCATGGGTAGCACTGATTGAGCATCTATATGCCAACTTATATCACCAAGACTATCTGTCTTAGGATTAATATTACCCCATTTTACAGATAAGGAAACTAAGCCTTAGCTGAAAAGTGACAAGACTAGTATGCAAATTCAGCTGTTTGGCTCCAAAGCCTGCACCCTTACCTATCCTGTTACACAGCCTCCTTTCAAGCTTTCCATCCACCATTTATAGTCTTAATCTTTATGAATTTACCCGGCAAAGATTTATTAGACACTTACTGCCTGTGCGGCAAAGGCATTGTGATTGGAAAGATGAGTCGATACAAACTGTGCCCACAAGAAGGGAACATCCTAACTAGCAAGACAACCACGGAAACATGAAGTAGAAAGCAGTGTGCAAATTATAAAAATAGAGATATAGATACAAACGGTACGCATTTTTACTGAGTACAGCTTTAATGTTTAAAACTGATTTAAGCTGTTGTGTGTCCTTAAAAAAAAAAACAAAACAGTAATACTCTTTCTCAGTAATTAGGTTTCCTGAAATTCATTATGATAAATGCTGATAGGACAAGGTGAGAGTTTAGTTTAGGCCAAAACACAGAAAGTAAAAAAAGGAACTAGTATCACACAATGCATGGGTATTTCCCCTCCTCATGAAGATTCTTTCCTAAAAATGTTGGGAAGAAACGCAGAATTCCTTCCCATTCCCTAACCCTTCCCCCCCACCCCACTCTGGCCTTGGGCATTATTTGCTTAACAAACGCATTAGGTTTTTACTCATAGCTAATTAGATATGAACAATCATGTCACGAGAGACGCAGGAGCATGGAACCAATGTCTCCATCTCAAAGGGATGGAAAGACTGTATCCATGCTGCTTTACCTAAGTGCCTGGGACAGCCATCTGTTACAAAGGAATTTCTCCCCATAATAGGCCTTCTCATTTGCCAGAAAAAGGGATGCCAAATGGCAAACCACAGTGGGAAAGGCATTAGCAAAAAAATGTGAAGGAAAGAATTCACATCTTTAATATATCAGGAGTCTAATAAACATGCGTACCATTGACCCAACAGTCCTACTTCTAAGAATATACCCAAAGGAAATACTACAGTTTTTATACAAAGAGGTTTGTGACAGCATAATTTTTTAGAAAAGGAAAATGAAATAAAGGAAATGTCCAAGAGCTGAAGAAGAGTCAAATGAGCTCTGGGCAGCCAATAAAAATATATATGCATAGAAATGCAAAGAAAATGGAAGGAAAATATATTCAGTATCTCTAAAATAATCACTTCAGTGTGAAGAAAATACAAGAACTACTATTTATATTTTATTTTTATGTTACATTTTTTAATGTATATTTCTGGTTTATGTTTTGTAATGTAATAATTTAATTATAAATATATATGTGACAGACACACACCCAAACTTTCTTTACTGATAGGAGTTTGCTACCGAGACTGTTTAGAGACAACTCCTCTAGAGTATTTTCACAGAGGTCACTCCAGCTGGACTGGCAACAGGAAACACAGGCAGCCCAAGACTGTATGAATATTATGAGCCTTATCCAAAAGGCTAATATTATCACTAGTCATTATTTTGTGCAGATGAAACCTATCATAATCTGCAATTATAGTTTGCTGCATTTTTTGAGCTCTCTCCAATATGCCTGAACTCAAAAATAGCTAAAAGGTGGAAGAAATCCAAGTGTGCACATTCCAGCGGTAAAGTATAAAAACAGAACAGGACAAACAAGACTCAGACTTTCAATTAAATCCTGTGACTATAGGGGGCACCTGGGTGGCTCAGTTGGTAAAGCTGCTCCTTTGGCTCAGGTCATGATCCCAGAGTCCTGGGATCCAGCCCCAACATCAGGCTCCCTGCTCAGCGGGAAGTCTGCTTCTCCCTCTGCCTGCTCAGCAGGGGGTCTGCTTCTCCCTCTGCCTGCTCAGCGGGGAGTCTGCTTCTCCCTCTGCCTGTCACAGAGGCTTTCATGCCCATCTATTATCTTTATGTTGCCCGCAGTTGCTACTTTTATGGTCATAGGCCACCAATTCTAAGTACAACCCTGTTTTAACATATCTGAGATCAGGATGCATCTCACAATCTCCGTCAAGATGTGATACTGTTGTCACCAATTGCAGTGTGCATTAAGTCAGAATGGGTGTCGACTTAGAAGAAACCCTCAGAAATCATAGCAGGGTACTCTTTAAAGAAATGCTGCATCACAGGCACCTCTAAAGGCTAAGAGGACAGGGTACTTTGGAAAAGCAATGATATCGAGATTCTGAGTAAGAAAGTGGTTTAGAAGAATCAAGCTCAGTGTGAAGTTTGTTTTTTGTTTTTTGTTTTTTTTTTTAAAGATCCTATTTATTTGACAGAGAGAAACACAGCCAGAAAGGGAACACAAGCAGGGGGAGCGAGAGAGGGAGAAGCAGGCTTCCTGCCAAGCAGGGAGCCCGACGCAGGTCTCAATTCTGGGTCTCCGGGATCATGACCTGAGCCGAAGGCAGTGGCCACCAACTGAGCCACCCAGGCGCCCCTGGTGTGAAGTTTAGGAACCAACTTATATTGCTTCTTTGTTCCTCTATATGTGTATAATAAAATTTAATATAAAAGTCCAAAAAAAATCTTTCAATAAGTATAAACTATTCTAAGGGACAAAAAAGCTTGTTTTTGTCATGGTTTAAGTGGCAGCATCATTTCTTTCTTAGTGTTATATAAAATAATAATATACTTTACAATCACTGATGTCTTAAGTTAAAAGATTATATTGCTTCTTACAGTAGAGCTCAGAGAGATACCAAGTTTAGAAGTTATCAGAACATTAAACTGTGAAGTCCAAGAGGACTCCATTCATTTGTGTTTCCAAAGAGCCAGTGTACAAATCATTGACCAAAGGTTAAAAGTGACCATTTAGAGCAGATGACTCACAAATCTGTCTTCACAGCCACAGCCTCTCCACCCAAGCGTGCACTCAGTTTTCATCCTCCTACTCTCCACTGAACCCAGAGAGCTTCCATCTCCCCACTGCTCCCCACCTGAATGTACCCGCACCCTGCTACTGCCTCCAAAATCCTCATTACTGATTTCACTCACCTGCTCCCCCACCAAAATCTTCATTATTTTTTTTTAAAGATTTTATTTGTTTGACAGAGAGAAACACAGCCAGAGAGGGAACACAAGCAGGGGGAGTGAGAGAGGGAGAAGCAGGCTTCCCGCAGAGCAGGGAACCAGACGTGGGACTTGATCCCGGATCTCAGGGATCATGACTTGAGCCGAAGGCAGTGGCCCAACCAACTGGGTGAGCCACCCAGGCGCCCCCAAAATCTTCATTATTGATCTCACTCACCTGCTCCCCCTTCAAAATCCTCATTACTGATCTCACTCACCTGCTCCACCCCTGCTTGGGGAGGGCGTGCCACCTTCCCAGGAGGCCAAACTGGCAAACAGGGCATCAAAAAGTCTTCCCTCTCTCTAACTCAAGTCACAAAGCCTATGGCCTCTGCCTCCTCCTATTACTTCATCCTGTCTGCTCCTTGTGGGTGCCCTGGAAGCAGGTTTTCTCCATAGCTCTTGATTCAGCAATTTCCAGTATCCCCTGACTGGGTGTCCCTACCTCTAGGCTCTCCAGGTACCAAGCCCCCTTCAAACCACAGTGACACTCACAGGCCTACACCCAAAATGCAGCCCGTCTCTCCTTGCTGCTTAAAACCTGCCAAAGTCTCAAGTGCCTACAAGTGAAAGCCAAGCCTTCCCTATGGTGAACACAGCCCTTCTTTATCGCTGCCTTGACTCTCTCAGCTCCCACCTTTCTGCCTGCCCTTCTCACCCTGTAGGCTTCTAGAATAAGAATACACTACCTCGTGTAGATTACATACTAAGTATTTCTGAGGGAATGGGTAAATACATGAATGGATTAACAAGCCTGGTGACGGCTATGAAGGTGGGTATGGGCAGCATGGAGCACTGGGTGTGGTTCGCAGACAATGAATCACGGAACACTATGTCAATAGCTAATGATGTACTGTATGGTGACCAACACAACATAAAAAAAATGACTTGCTGGAAAACTTTAAAGAAAAAAGAAGGGACTTTTTAGCATGACATTTTCTACTCTGTAGCACTAACATCTTTGTTTTCCACCCAGGAAAGCCATTCCTCCCACCCTCCCACTTCTGAGTCTTGTGCTCACCTATAATGAGCACCTCCACATACCTCATTGACCTCATGTATTTCTTGCCATTGGGTTAGCAGCACCCTGACTGCAGGACTGTGACCATGCTTTGCTGCAAGATGTAGGGCAGCATTCCCCTCCTGCAACAGAGACAAATTCATGATAGAGTCTAGTGCACTGAGCAATAGGCCCCTCCACCAGTCAGGGCTGCCACAGGGCTTCTGAGAGGTCTCACTGTGGTGAAAGCTGCAGTCCAGAGCATGGGCCACATTATCCATAGTTACAAGGGAAATTTACAGTTTTTTAAAATTTCAAATGAAAAGATATAGTTGTTTGGACCAGTAGGGAAAAACCACCCATGCTCCTTGTTTTACCTTTGTTGCTAATGTGCTAACAAAAGGTGAAACAATAGAAGCGATCCCATATGGCCTATGTGAAGGTAAACTGATGTAAGATTTCCGGGAGATAGTTTAGCAATTATACCAAAGGATTTAATGTGCAAAACTTTTGGACCTACAATCCCAGGTGCACGTACAAATTACTCTTAATAATCAAAGATGTGCAGAAAGACGTGGGTGTCCATGAGGGTTTCCCTCCCCAGTCAGGTGAGACTGAGTCTCCAGCACACCTCAGGGAAGGAAAAGAGGAAACTGGAATTAAAAGTGGAAAAATCCATGTAGTCTACAACTACCCACAAACATTTATGAGGTGAGTTAGCAATCAGGATGATCCACTCCAAAAGTAGGTTCATTTCATCTGGATATTCCACACTCTAACCTTAGGAACAATTGAACAAACTGAACAAGTGAACATTCTGGACCGAAATGCCATCACCAAATCTATATACCAGGTGTCATTCCCCTTTCTCTTGTTTTCTGCAAAGAAATAAAAGTCCAACTCACCTTGTCCTTTTCTGAAGTATGTAGATTAAGGAAAATAAGTTTTTCTATCATTTCAGTGTGGCCCCTCTCAGCTGCCCAAAGAAATGGTTTTCTTCCTTTCTGAAAATCAATCACAAACCTCCAGTGTTTATTCCACATTTATTGAACAAGCAAGACAACTGACAAGATGGACAGCGTTTTGATGGTTACAAGGACAAGATGGTGCTTCTGGTCATAGCATTTAGGCCCTTCCTAGGCGGTAACATTCTCTGTAAGTCCTGACCAGATCCAGTTCTGAGTTGTTGCCCAACATGTAGGAACTCCCCATCAGCACAGAATCATTTTTAGGGGGCAGAAAAGTACTGTTCAGAAGTGTTCCTCCCAAGCACCTAGGGAAGTTTCAACTCACAGCAAGACAATAAGATTCATGTTCAAATGTAGGATTTCTACAAACTTTCTGTGTTTATTGAATAATTCTATTGTTCAACTATTTATTGAGATGCCAGACCCTCTCTCAGGCACCTGCACATCACACACTAGGCTCTGCCCTACTGAGAAAAATGTCTGAAGCAGAAATTCTACAGTACTTAATTCTTAGATGACTCATTCAGACATGGAATTTTATCTACTGTTTCTTTTTAGGCCTTCCTTGCTTGCTCATGCATTTATCTCCAGTGTTCACCAAAAATCAACAGGCGTACACTTTAGAACAGGTCTATATGAAGTGGAATGGAAAAATTAGGCAATATCCAGAGAACGCAGGTTAAGAAAGATGTTTAGGTGTGACTTGTTGGGGAGGAAAGTTCAAATGTAGAATTTTCTGATTGTAGTAATGTCTTATATTTTCCACACTGCTGTTGGAGGCTCTATTTGCAATAGCCAAAATGTCATCAAAAAAGTGAAAGACCCACGGAAGACTTAATTTTCTACTCCAGATATTTTTTTTAAAAGATTAACTTTATTTATTGAGGGCATTTGGGTGGTCATAGCATTTAGGTCATAGCATTTAGGCCCTTCATTAAGCGTCTGCCTTCTGCTCAGGTCATGATCCCAGGGTCATGGGATCCAGACCCACACCACAGTCTCTGCTCAGTGGGAGAGGCCTGCTTCTCCTCCCTCTGCTTCTTTCCCGGCTGTGTTCCCTCTCTTGCTGTATCTTTCTGTCAAATAAATAAATAAATCTTTAAAAAAATATTCACTTACCTGAGCAAAAGTACACACACACACATACAAACACACACACATGTGCACACACATGAGAGCAGAGAGCAGAAGAGGGGGAGGGAGAGGAAGAGACAATCTCAAGCAGACTCTGTGCAGAGCATGAAGCCCACTCAAGGCTCAAGGCAGGGCTCAGCGTGGGGCTGAGTCTCACAACCCTGACACCATGACCTGAGCTAACACCAAGAGTCAGACGTTTAACCAACTGAGCCACCAGACGCCCCTCTAAGTCCAGATATTTAAAAGGAAAAAGAATTTGTGGCAGCAAGACGGAGGCAGGAGTATTTTCTTCAATTAAAGAAAACACTCACAAATTGGCTTGGTATGTTATTAACCAAAAGCTTAACAAGATGTTTGAAATGTGGAAAACAAGATGCAAGCCTCTTTATAAAAGGGTTCCTAAATCTGAGATGTGTTATCTGATCTCCTGCTAGTACAGGATTATGAAAAGATCATGGAGACTGTTAACTTGAGATGAACAGCACATGATTCCCCATTAACTGGGGAAAAAAGGAAGGAAAAATGCTGAAATAATAAGGGCAAAAAAAATGTCTGCAAGGATCAGCCCTATGAAACTCTGTATTCATGCATTTATGGAAGCTGGAGAAACAAAGTAGTACCAGAAGTTCACCTAATTCACTACTCTCGACCCAGACATATTTGCCAATGAGGCCTATATCCCGAACCTTCAACCCTGGAAGGCTTGGCTTTCATCATCATTCTCATGAATTCACTAAGGAAATGCAAAGAGAAGACACAGACTGCTTGGGCCCCCAATTTTCTGATTTTCTGTAAGTTATTCAGCCTTGCACCCTGAACACTTTGGAAGCGACAGACCAAAAATTATTGTGTTTTATACAAGTATCTGCAAGTGGTGACAATGGATACATGTTCATATAAAAGAAATCACAAGAAAGGACGTGTGAGAGACACGGTTATATACTACATGAAAACATTTAGTCACACACCCTCATTAATTACTTAATTATTTATTCCATAATTATTGAGCATCAATGAATGTGGCACATACGTGCTTGGCAACAGAGTGGCCAAGGTGAAACACACTGCCCCATCCTCAAGAACCTCAGAGCCCAACAGGAAAGATGAACACATAAGCAAGTAATTAAAACAAAATGCAGTAACTGAGTGCTGGTGATATGCGGGGATACATAGCAGGAGTGTGTTTGTGGATAGGGAGGCGGGTGACAAAAAATGGTGGGAGAAGGCTTTTTAAATTCACTAAAGCACCGGAACGGGAGACAAGAGCAAGGTGGTGACATTTCCTGCCTGCCGTCTTTTCCACAGGGAGCCTGTGCCCTGTGTTTCTACTGAATTGTGAATCAAAGGCTCCTGCTTCTTCTACAGTCTATCTCTTGGTCACACTGTTTGGTTCAGGGATGGTCACATGCCAAGCCAGGCCAATCAGAGTCAACCGTGGGGTATTTTTCTGGCACATTCTATTTGAATCCAGTCTAGACTCACTGGCTAAGCCAACATCAGCCCTCTCTCTCAGCTGACAAGGAGAACCCACCTAAGAAGGAAGGCAGCACAGTGGCAAGCACAGATGACAGACAGAGAAAGAGATCAGAGCCCTGCTGACATCCTGGGCGCTGCCAGACTCAGATCTCCCTGATGTCACATGTGCACAAAGCATTTGAGTGAGTCGATCAATTCCATTTCTTTTTCTTTAAGTAGTTGGAGTTGAGCTTCTGTCGCCTGTCAGGAGCAGGGCTTCCTTAAACCAACTGCCCTATCTCAAAGAATCATCAGGGTGACCTCCATGCCCACCAGAGGGTCTCTCTGGCTTCAATGAAACATTTCAGAATCACAGAATTATCACAGGCCACACTCGACACCAGTCTATTCTGAAGATGGAGAACAAACCAGAGTTTGCCAGTGTCGACTCTTCCTCCTCATACTGTGTCCCCCACAGCTGTCCAGCTGTTGGCTTTGACCCCCAAGAGGACAGCTCAATTGCAAGGTGACAAATCCACCCTGGGCAGGTGCTGGAGCCAACCTGGCTTAGAAGGCTGGGCCCTACAGCAACAAATATCCCCTGTGACAACTCTTTGAGCATAACTTCTGGGTCTCCACAAGGAATATGCCCAGTTAGTTACAAGAGTCACTACCCTCAGAGAAGCCTCAAGTATGGCGTCCCCCTCTGGTGTTCAAAGGTCATCTGTAGTTCCTCCAAGTTCAAATGCTATTTGCTAATTAGGGGTCATTTTTATCATAAGCAACACTTATTTGCAGGTACACAAGGCCAGAAAGCTAACCACAGTTTAAATTCTCATGCAGAAGCAAAGGGGTTTTTTTAGCCCTTTACCCACAGAGACCATAAACAATGCATGAGGGTGTTGTGTCCTAGGGTAGACACCTGCTGCTTTTGTCTCTCTGTTCCTTTCTTCTAGTAACAGCTGCTTCATCTTCCTTTAGAGAACCTCCCCAATTAGACACATACATACCCTACCTTTATCCATTTAGTGCTGTCAACTGCCAGGCTTTAAATGCCCCATGAAGGGACCACTAACCCATGCTGGTTACAGTGCTTGGTTCAGGGTTGGAGAGATGATTCAAGCAGGCCAAACAGCTGCTCCTGAGATTCAGAACATGAATATATAATGAAAGGAATTTTCTTTCTTATGAATAAAAATCCATAAGAACATCCAGAAGAGGGACACGTAGGTGGCTCAGTCAGTTAAGCATCTGACTTGGGTTTCAGCTCAGGTCATGATCTCCGGGTCGTGAGATCAAGCCCCATGTTGGGCTCAGCACTCGACAGGGAGTCTGCCTGCGATTCTTTCCCTCTCCCTCTGCCCTTCCCCCAACTTATGCACACAGGCAAGCTCTCTCAAATAAATAAATAAATAAAATCTTTAAAAAAAAAAGGAATATCGATAAGAATATCTTGAAACTGGTAGGTAGGTTCTTTCCCTCTCCCTCTGCCCTTCCCCCAACTCATACACACATGCAAAGTCTCTCAAATAAATAAATAAAATCTTAAAAAGAAAAAAAAGAGGGGTGCACGGGTGGCTCAGTGGTTAAGTCTCTGCCTTCGGCTCAGGTCATGATGCCGAAGTCCTGGGATTGAGCCCCACATTGGGCTGACTGCTTGGCAGGAAGCCTGCTTCTCCCTCTCTCACTCCCCCTGCTTGTGTTCCCTCTCTGGCTGTGTTTCTCTCTGTCAAATAAATAAAATCTTAAAAAAAAAAAAAAGAAGGAATATTCATAAGAATATCTTGAAACTGGTAGGTAGGTTCTTTCCCTTTCCCTCTGCCCTTCCCCCAACTCATGCACACATACACAGTCTCTCAAATAAATAAATCTTTAAAAAGAAAAGAATATCCATAAGAATATTTTAAAACTGGTAGGAGCCAGCTTTCCCATCATGTAGAATATATCTATCAATAATGTTAACACAGTGACAATAGAGAGTTAGCAAAGAGGGGAAAAGAAAAAAAAGCTAGATCCAGCCATGACTGAAGCCGTTTACTTAGCAATAAATAACCTCTATTGCTTGGATTTTTATCACTCATAACAGAAAGAAGTCTAATACATAGTTAGCAGTTTGGGGACAAATATTACTAGAAGTACCAGGGATCTGTTCAACTCTAAAATGGCCTTAATCTTGGGGCACCTGCAAGTTTCAGTCAGTTGAGCATCTGCCTTAGGCTCAGATCTTGATTCCAGGGTCCTGGGATCAAGTCCTGCTTCTCCTTCTGCCCCTCCCCCTGCCTCTACACTCATGCACATACTCTCTCTCTCAAATAAGTAAATAAAATCTTAAAAAAAATAAAAATGGGACGCCTGGGTGGCTCAGTTGGTTAAGCGACTGCCTTCGGCTCAGGTCATGATTCCGGAAACCCGGGATCGAGTCCCACATCGGGCTCCCTGCTAGGCAGGAAGCCTGCTTCTCCCTCTCTCACTCCCCCTGCTTATGTTCCCTCTCTGGCTGTGTTTCTCTCTGTCAAATAAATAAAATCTTTAAAAAAAATAAAAAATAAAATAAAATAAAATAAAATAAAATAAAATAAAATAAAATGGCCTTACTCTTACCATTGGCTGCTACAAAGGCCTGAATTTCTGCATGGCTAAACTAAATGATAGCAGACCAATCCCCAAAGAAAGCCCAGTGCGGGAAGAAATGAGAGGTTATCACAGATGACATATTTTTTCTCACCAAGAAAACAGCTATTACTTTAAACTTCAGATGCCCTTTAAAAATTTTATCATCAAGAAAAAGTATGAAAGCTAAATTACACAAAATTAAAGGCATTTAAAGTAATCCATATCTTAGAAACATATCAGAAGGTAGCATAAAGATGAAGTGACAGTAAAATTAGATATAAATCTTTTCTCCCATCTTAGCACACGTTACTGGGAAAAATAACAAGAACTTTAAAACTACATTTAAAAATATATATATAGCTTCTTACCATGTCTTATTTCCTTCTTTAACCACCAAACCCTTCTAAAATGCTGTTCAAGTCGGCCTCTATCCAGTACAGTCCCCTAGGACGGATTCCCACCTGCAGGGCAGGGAGATGTTCCAGCCTGGACAGTGGAACCTGGCATCAGAGAAGCCACAATGCCTTCCCAGCTCAGAATCCTGCTTCTCTTTCCTAATTAATGAAAATAAGGTGGGGCCGGAATTCCTGTTACCTTTTTCCTTGATTAACACAACGTCTATTTAACCTATCGTGTTTTAAATCAATGCATTTAAACTGTTTGCATGTGAATAAGTCTGAGGGGTTGCAATTGTTTATCAGAAATTATCTGTCTTTTTTTTTTTTTTAAGATTTTATTTATTTGACAGAGAGAAACACAGCCAGAGAGGGAACACAAGCAGGGGGAGTGAGAGAGGGAGAAGCAGGCTTCCCGCCGAGCAGTCAGTCCGATGTGGGACTCGATCCCGGGTCTCCAGGATCATGACCTGAGCTGAAGGCAGTCGCTTAACCAACTGAGCCACCCAGGCGCCCCAATTATCTGTCATTTTTAAGTTTATTACAGGGTTGTCAAATTTGAAGTTAACAAATTCAGCAAAAATTTCATAAACAGCCATTAAATGGCCACCTTACCCACAAACTGACCATCCTTACCCACAGTGATCCTGGAGATGGTGAGAGGAGAGCCTCTGAGAGGAGGCCATGGAAAATCCAGCACAAAGCCCCCCAGTGCCCTGTGTGCAAGTCTATCCCCCATGACATTTCCCCTTACCTTGAGACCCTCACAACCAGAACCTCAGCATTGGGGGAAAACCAGCAGGTTCCTTAATAATTAGAGATTTGACAGGGGAAAAAGAATGCTACCATGAATTAAAAAGTGCTGAAGGAGGAGTGCCTCAGTGGTTGGGTAGGTTAAGTATCTGCCTTTGGCTCAGGTCATGATCTCAAGGTCCTGGGATTGAGCACCGCATCAGGCTCTCTGCCTCTGCCTCTCCCTCTGACTGCCACTACCTCTCCCCACCCCCTGTCCCCCTGCTTGTGTTCTCTAACGTTATCTCTTTCTCTCAAATAAATAAATAAAATATGCTTTTTAAAAAGTGCTGAAGGACCAGTGTGTTAAATATGCAGTCACAGAACTAGAGAGGGTGGAGTGAGTTCTCCCCTTGTACCCTGGAGCCCTTAAATACTGACCTCAGGTCAATGTAAGAAGGTAGGTCTTCCCAAATTCCCTTATGCTCATTATTCCCAACCCACCAAAAAGGGAAGCTTCTTTAAATTTTGATCTCCAAAGACATCCTAAAAAGATTCCATTGAACCAACGGACGTTCCCATAAGTCTACAGCTGAAACCAACAAAACAGTGTACCACCAAACTCTTATAAATATTCAACAAGTATTCATATATTCTAAGGCCATTCCTTTCTCTGCCCATGCTCCATCCAAAACATTTTGAGTACTTATTTTGGACCACTAGATGGAAGTTCACATGTGAATTCAAAACATCTACACTACTTTACCAATAACTTCTCTTGGCTGCTCTAATCTCTCTCCCTGGGAGAGGCCATGGAGCTGGAAGAAACCTCAAAATATTTTCCAGTGTCTTCCATCTCTCTCATCTCCACCCACACTCTCCTGGGCATAGTTAATTCTCTTATATTAATAAAGACCTCCTCGGGGCGCCTGGGTGGCTCAGTCGTTAAGCATCTGCCTTTGGCTCAGGTCATGATCCCGGAGTCCTGGGATCCAGTGCCGCATCAGGCTCTCTGCTTGATGGGAAGCCTGCTTCTCCCTCTTTCACTCCCCCTGCTTGTGTTCCCTCTCTCTAGCTGTGTTTCTCTCTGTCAAATAAATAAATAAATAAAATCTTTTTTTAAAATGAAAAATAAAGACCTCCTCCCCACAAGGCTTTCCTTGCTAGCTTTTGGAGTTCCCTCTGGGATAAAGAGAATTTTACCAATGCTGGTCAGGTCAGCAGGCTCTCAATTTCTTTCTGCTGATAAGAAAATATGCAAAAGGATTAGCTATGAAGGTAAAGCAGTCATTTCTATCAAATGCATTCAGTGAGTTCCACAATACTTTCAAGCAAACACAGATGGAAAAAATCTAATGATGAATTAATACATCTGAGATCCTGATCCCAGGTCCTACTGGGTTCTGCCAACATCTTTGTCCCACTCACAGATCTCAGAAAAACAGCAGACTCCATCTTTTGCATTGATCCCTCTAGGTTTCTTACAGAACTAAAATTGGACTCAGAGATTCTTCTTTCACTAAATGAGCCAGGGGATTCATTATTTGCTCATTCCTCAAATGTCTCTGAATCCATCTCAATCTTAACATCTCTCAGCTGGACACATCTGCCCGGTCTGCTGCCAGGGCTCCTCCACCTTTTTCCCAACAGACAGGGGAGGAGGAAGATCATGATCTCTGGCTCCTGGGATGGAGCCCATCAGGCTTCCTGCTCAGCAGAAAGTCTGCTTCTTCTGTCTGCCTCTATCCCTGCTTGTCCTCTCTCTCTGCCAATAAATAAATCTTTTAAATAAAAACTAAGGTCAGAAAAGAATGTGAAAGTTTTCAATAAGAGGTAAAGTCAGGTATTACTGCTTAATTTCTGGAGAAACTTTTATGGAGAATAATATTCTAGGCACAGGGAAAGGGAGGTCCCATTTGAAATCAAAATGTCAATCTCATAGGGTATGCTCTCCTGTGGGAAAAGCTTAGAAGAAGATCTCACAGGAAAAAGGCGCTGGCACATAGGGAATGCCCACTCTGATCTGAGAAGGGAGACAGGACAGCAGGATGGCATGGTGACTGGGTCAGCTAGACCTGATTTCAAATCCTAGCTTTCACTTTCCAGTTTCCCAACACTGGACAAGGTACTTAGCTTCTCTGATCCTCAATTTCATCACCTTTAAAAATAAGTAAAATCTTTCTGTATATGATTATGGGAATTAACAAGACCATTCATTCATTCAGCAATCTTTTTTTTTTTAAAGATTTTATTTATTTGACAGAGAGAAACACAGCCAGAGAGGGAACACAAACAGGAGGAGTGAGAGGGGGAGAAGCAGGCTTCCCGCCGAGCAGTCAGTCCGATGTGGGACTCGATCCCTGGTCTCCGGGATCATGACCTGAGCCGAAGGCAGTTGCTCAAACAACTGAGCCACCCAGGCGCCCCTCAGCAATGATTTTTCTAAGTATCCATATACACCAGGACCTAGACCTCTCAATAAAATAATGTATGTAAATAACTTTCCTCTGTACCTAGCACACTAATAAATATTCAATAAGTGGTGGCTGTTATTAGTATATACCTCCTTATGAAAAGAAAAAGAGGGGCACCTGGGTTGGCTTATCATTAAACGTCTGCCTTCGGTTCAAACCATGACACCAGAGTCCTGGGATTGAGCCCCACATCAGGCTCCCTGCTCAGCGGGAAGCCTGCTTCTCCCTCTCTCACTCCCCCTGCTTGTCTTGTGTTCCTGCTCTCACTGTCTCTCTCTCTCTCTCTCTCTCTCTCTCTCTCTCTCTCTCTCTGTCAAATAAATAAATAAATAAAATCTGAAAAGAAAAAGAATGTACACAAATATGGTAACACTGCATTATATTCCATGATACATTACTGCATAGTCTTAGATCAAATACACTCCCAAAAGGCCACACATAACAGAGTAAAATGCAAACATACGTCCTGAATACGAAACAGGGCAGATGCTGTCCACAATCAGCCAGGATGGGGGAACGGAGAGGGCAAAAAAGAATCTGGATGCTTGCTCAATGCTTCCTGCCCTTTCCACATGAGATGCCAGTGCTACCATCAACACTTCTCATCTGTTCTGTCATCTCAGAGTGATGGAGGAGCTAGCTGCGGGCCAGGTCTGGCTGCGTTGGCAGCTTCAGCACGGGTAGGAAGAAAGAAGATTTGGAGGTATGCATGGGACCTGCCCTACTATAGCAAACACACCTCATCAGGCTGGTCCAGGTCCTTCAAGTGCAGATCTTGAATGAGGTACTCCACGATGCGTACATTATTGCTCTGAGCTGCAAAGTGGAGGGCATTCATTCCATCCTGAAGAGAGCCAAGGAGGGGGACATAATTACACAGTGATCTTAGGATGTACCCATCCCACCCTGGGGCAGTGTGAACTATGTCCAGGTGTGACTCACATACCTACCTGATTCTTGGCTCTCTGGTCTGCTCCAGCTCGAATGAGCATGAGCATGATCTCAAGACTTCCAGACCAGGCTGCAAGGTGAATTACTGTCAAGCCATGCTTCCCCAAGAGGAAAAAAGGAAAGCATCTATCACTGGAATGAGCCACAACACACCATCCCCATCAAAAAAGGCCAAGTTAATATTCAATTGTTGAAAATCAACAAGTAGGGAAAAATTTAATATACAGCAAATGTGGTATTTCAATTCTATGGGTAAAAGGAATATATTTAATAAGTGGTACAGGCACAAGTCATTCTCCACAGGGAAGAAAATAAAATTAAATCTTATATCATAGGGGCGCCTGGGTGGCTCAGTCAGGTAAGTGTCTGCCTTCCGCTCAGGTCATGATCCTGGGGTCCTGGGATCGAGCCCCACATCAGGCTCCTTGCTCAGCAGGGAGCCTGCTTCTCCATCTGCCTCTGCCTTCCTCTCCCCGTGCTTGCTCTCTGTCTTGCTCACTCTCTCTGTGTCAAATAAATAAATTTTTAAAATCTTACATTACATTAGACACAAGGAAAAAAAAGTACACAAAAAATATTAGAATAAAATCTAGACCCTAAGGTACTGTGTCTTGATCCACAAGTTATAAAAGGAAAGAATGACAATAAAGTTAAGAAACAAATGATGGATTTTTAAAAATGTATTTTAATAAAGATAAATGGTTACTTTTTCTAATATATGAAACCTCTTACAAATCAACAAAAAGAAAGCAATTAAGCCAACTGAAAAAGTGGACCAAAAAAAAAAAAAGGTGCTCTTGTAAGGTATCAGTGGAAATGAACCATTATGGTTCGAGCAATCTGGCAATATCTACTGAAATTTTAATTCAACCAGCAATCCAACTACTACGAATCTATTCCTTGAAAGTGAGTGTTAGGATCTAATGTTATGTAAACAAGACTATGAATTGTAACCCTTAAAAATGAGAGCAAGGTAGGGCGCCTGGGTGGCTCAGTGGGTTAAAGCCTCTGTCTTCGGCTCAGGTCATGATGTCAGGGTCCTGGGATCGAGGCCCGTGTCGGGCTCTCTGCTCGGCGGGGAGCCTGCTTCTTCCTCTCTGCCTACTTGTGATCTCTCTCTGTGTGTCAAATAAACAAATAAAATCTTTATTTAAAAAAATGAGAGCAAGGTAAATATCCATCAATATAAGAATGCTGAACAAATTAGGGCACAGTCATATCACACCAAGCAGCCATTACAAATATTGAGTTAGGGCTATAGAAATTGACTTGGAGAGACTTCCATGAAGTAGCTGTTAAATGTGAAAAATACGATGCAGAAAAAAAAAAGTCCCATTTTTTATAAAACAAGCAGTGACAAAAACTCATGTGTACACGTAGGTATATCTAAGGTAGGTATGTAGGTAGACAGATGCTCAATACCAATATAGATATGATTACATGAGCATGAGGAAGAGTACAGAAATAAACACACATACTCCGCACTGTTAAATGTAGTTGCCGGAGAAGGAGCAGGTGCACAAAAAAGAAAAAAACAGAGAAGACTGAGGTTATAAAAAGAATCCTATTTATATATAAATCATTGGAAATATTCTTCTATATAAAGTTATATAGGTGTGTGTGTGCATGCACACACGCAGGAAACAGATTGAGAGATTCAGTAAGGACCTATGACCTTTAGGGATGCTGTGGGCAGTTAGACTTGAGGGAAGAAGCAGGAGAAAAGCGTGAAAGGAAACAGCCAGCACTTAACATTGGCTGCCTCAGGAAAGTGGAATTGGGGGGTACTAAACTAGGAAAGTTGGGACTTACATGATGGGCCCCAAGTTAGGGAAGTAACATAGAGCAGATATTATGAGCATGATCTGTCGAGTCAAAAGAAACTGACCTCCAATTTGGCTCTCCTACTTTGACGTACTGTGTTCTAATTCACACTCAGCCTCAGGTTCCTCATCCGTAAGTTCATGTGTCTGCTTTTCTATTTCCTTTTATCTCTGTCCGAAAATCACCCTTATTCTTTTTAAGTGCCTTCCAAAAAGTAAGCCTTCTCAGCACATCTTATTTGCATCTCCTAATCCACTTTGTAAGCTATGAAACCAGTTTGGTAGAGATACACAGTATGACTAAATCAATAAGAAAGGAGGGTCTGTGGGGGGCACTTTCATTTGCCTTTTGGCATTCACTTTGGCTGCCCCAGAAACCGCAGTACATATTCTCTTCTTCTGAGAGAAGTACAGATGTGAAGAAGTGAAAAGGAAGTCCCAGATTATTGAGGTGTAACTCTAAATCAGTGGTTCTCCGTAGGGGAGGGGGGCCAATTTTGCCCTCCAGGGGACATTTGGATATGTCTGGAGATACTTTTGACTGCTGTGGCTGAGTGGAGATATTGGCATTTAGCAGGTAGAAGCCAGAGATACTGCAAAACATTCTCTAATTTCAAACAGTCCCCCACAACAAAAAAGTGATCTGATCAAAATGTCATAGGGCCACTCTTGATAAACCCTGCTTTAAATGTACATACTCCATAAAATTTACATTTCAGTTGCCACACTACTCAGTCTATTTAAGTCAATTTATATATTTACAATTCCAGTCTGCCAAAAATGCTCACCAATTTCTGCACTTTCCCCCAAGACTAATGATATACAATAACTCATTGAGGTTCTTCAAGAAATGTGCCCTAAACACAATCTCTTAATGACTCTTCTTTACAAATTAATGATCTCTATTCAGGAATACTAAACCCAGTTTCACAAATGGTCAAAAAATAGGCCAGAAATATTCTCAATAGAAGATAAATCACACTTGGATAGGAGCTCTATTTTTTCCTAAGAGGCCATTTCTAACTTCAAAGCAGGCAACACTTAAAGATTTCAAACACTAATCATAAAATCGAAGAGTCAGCAATTCAAACTGCCATCAACAGGAACCTTGGAAGCCATATATTCATGGTAAATGGAGCCATCATTACTCAGAGGCTCACGGATATTAATTCCCTCACAAAAATCTTCCTGAAACTAGGTCTTGTGACAAGAAACTGACACGGCTCAGACAGTCTGTGAGCATGTGTCATGGATTACTCACACTTGTACAGATTGTTCTGTAAAGTGTAAAAGGCCCACAGTCAGTGATGACCCATCCCTATCACCAGTGTGGTCATAGGTGAGGTCATTAACTTGCCCTGAGGAAGCACATGCACTGGAGTGCCTGCCCAGAGAAAAGAAGCTCTGAGAGCTATGCCTGTCATTATCCGCTAAGCAGCCCCTGCTCTCCATCTGGGATCCTTGATGCACAACTCCATTTATCTACTGTGCCTGTTCCCAAGATTGAGGGATGCCACCGACTTTGAACCTGGAGCTCTCGGCACCTCAGCTATGCTTAGTTTGCAGTGCCTTGAAAGATACATTATATTTATCGCCTTGGTTCTTATTCCCTTAATAGACTGTACATCCCTCAAAGCAGGGGCTGTATCTCAGGCCAGTGCTTCCTGACACAATCACCGAGGGATCTTGCTAAGTCACAGATTCCCGTTCAGGATGTCTGGGGTGGGATCTGGCATTCGGCATGTCAAGCTCGAGGAAATGCCAGTGTTTCTGGTCTCAGGATGACACTTGGCATAAACTAAAATGCTGTTAAACCTCCAGCAGCTGGCACTGAGATTTATCCACAGCAGGCAATGGATAAATATTGGCTCTTGACAAATAGGTGTTAGAAGACAGATCTGCCACGTCACACTCAAGGCTCATGACCCAGATAAAAAGTCTGACCAAACACAGCACTGTTTGCATTAGAAGAAGCGTTTTCTTAGTTATGTTCTAATGCCACTGTGAATAAAGTTAAAGAAATATTAAACTTGGTGAAACTTTCAAAGTGGAGCACAGAAATACATCTGGACTATATATGTACAATACACTATTGCCCACCTAACAACACTGCAATCTTACAAGGGCCAAATTACAAAAAAGCTGATGCTAGTTTCCAAATGTACATTTGGAAAAGCCTCAGGGAGAATAGGTCGGTAGAACATCTCTTCATCATTTTAGGAACAACAGAACTACACTCTGACAGAAACCAGTAGTGTATTCAATATATCAGAAACATGGCGAATCCTCAGACATGCTGCTTAAAGAAAAGATGCTATCAACTGGGCAGTGGATGTGTGTTTATTGTATAATTCCTTCCACTTTGGGGATTATGGTCCTGGGAAGGATGGAGTAAGTACACTGTCTCTCTCACCACATGTGACTATAATCTCCAGACAAAATTCATGGGAGTAGCTGTTTGAGGATTCTGAGAAGTAAATGATAGCAGGTAGATTGGGAAGTAAACTGAAACTCAAAATATAAACAAAGTTTGTTTCCAAATTTGGTTCGTTTGTTTTTTTTTCCTTCCATAGCTTCTAGCTTGAGCTCAAGGCAATGTAAGTCACAGAATTGTGTCCTGGGAACAGACAGAAAGAGCTCCAAGAGAAGTCTCTCTCTCTGGTCTAAGGAGCAGAAGGGGGCCCCTACACAACAAAAAAAGTAGGGGAAATACTGTCTCTTTATTCTCTTCTGGCCCTGCCCTAAGCAAGCCTCATTCCCAAAGGGAACCCCGTGGTAGAAGGGGTAGCACCAGCACTAACTGGGCAAGAACCTAAAACTGACAGAGAAATCCTCTTGGACCAAAGGAACTGGTCTAAAGAGTGAGTGGGGTGGGGACCCATGTTGCTTATTTTCCTCCCTCAGTCCCAGAAGCGGACCTAATCGTGGGAAGCAACACAGCTGGGCTCAGAGACCACACCTTTGACTTTCTAGTCAGAACAGGAGGAAAAGGGGGAAAGGGACCCTGGAATTGGGGGATGTGGGGGTGAGGACGCTGGAGAGGTGGAAGCTTGAGAAGTGAGGGTGTGGCCTCACCCTGACCTGTACAGGGACCAGACCCTACACTGCATGACAAAGGCCTTGGCATGCTGAACTACAGGGCAGACCACTTCCCAGGTCTCAGACCAGGCTCTGGATAGTGCACCCACGGGTCAGGTCCCAAGAGGACTGCAGAAGTGTTGCAAACTGAAGTGACATTGGTATCAACTGGTGAAGAAACTGGTCATCCCTCTGCAAGGAAAAAAAGAATCTTGACCTCTTCCTCACACTTTATACTTAAGTAACTCAAAATGGACAATAGATCTAAATGTAAAACACACAACTCTACACATTTTACAAGACAAATGGGAGAAAATCTTCATGACAAGTTAGGCAAGTCATTCGTAGAGATAACACAACACCCAGATTCATTTTTAAAATACTGGCAAGTGGGATTTTATCAAAATTTAAAACTTTTGCTCTGTGAAAAAGATATGCTACAGAGTGTGAGAAAATATTAGCAAATCATAGATCTAACAAAAGACCTATATCCAGAATATATCCAGAATATATAAAGAACTCTCAAAACTGAACAGTAAGAAAACAACCCTATTAAAAAAATATTCAGGATTTGAATAGCCACATCACCAAGAGAATATACAAATGGTTAATAACACAAGAAAGATGTTCAATATTATTAACTATTAAAAAAATGCAAATTGGGGCGCCTGGGTGGCTCAGTTGGTTAAGTGACTGCCTTCAGCTCAGGTCATGATCCTGGAGACCCGGGATCGAGTCCCACATCGGGTTCCCTGCTTGGCGGGAAGCCTACTTCTCCCTCTCTCACTCCCCCTGCTTGTGTTCCCTCTCTGGCTGTGTTTCTCTCTGTCAAATAAATAAAATCTTAAAAAAAAAAAAAGAAGAAGAAGAAATGCAAATTAACAATGAAATGCCAATACATATCCATTAGAAAGGCAAATACTGAGGAGAAAAAATGAAAATCTGGGGCACCTGGGTGGTTCAGATGGTTAAGCATCTGCCTTTGGCTCAGGTCACAGTCCCAGGGTCCTGGGATCCAGCCCCACGTCAGGCTCCCAGCTCTGCAGGGAGTCTGCTTCTTCTCCCTCTGCCTCTCCCCCTACTTGGGCTCTGTCTCCCTCCCTCAAAATGAATAAATAAAATCTTAAGAAAATGAAAAAAATGAAAGCTACAAGTGCTGATGAGGATGTGGAACAAACAGAGTTCTGCTACAGTGCTACTGGGAATGCAAGGCCCAGCCACGAAAGACAGGTCAGCTTCTTATATACAGCTGACTATGCAGCCCAGTCACCTCACTCCTACAGCTTTATACTAGAGAGACGAAAACTTACACCTACACAAAACTGGTACACAAATGTTGATAGCGCCTTTATTTGTTTTTTGTTGTTGTTATTTGGGAAAAATAATTGAGATTTAGATTTAGCCAGCTGGACTCAGTTTAGATGATCCCAATCTTGTTGGCAACATCCAAAGCATCAGAGTCAGAAGCCAGTTGAACATATGCCTCCTTCTCTCCCTCAGGCCTGATCAAGGGGTTGACCTTGGCCACATCAATGTCATAGAGCTTCTTCACAGCCTGTTGGATCTGGTGCTTGTGGGCCTTGACCTCCACAATGAACGCAAGTGTGCTGCTGTCTTCTGTCTTCTTCGTGGCTGACTCAGTTGTTGGCGGGGGTGGTGTGAGGGCAACTTGATGGTGGCAGGTGATCAAGCCTGTTTCTCCTGGGGGCGTCTTTCGAGGATATTTGGGCTGCCTTCAGAGATGCAGTGTCGTGGGCCCTCAGAAGGTAGGTGACGTGCAGATCATCTTTTTTGTGTGTGACAGTGAATGCCTTTCAGCCCCACTTTCTTGGCCTTCAAATTCTTTGCTTTAGTTCACCTTTGGGAGGGGCAGGGGGTTCCTTCTTAGCCTTCAGCAGACTCTTCATGAAAGTGACAGCAGCTTTACTTTTAATAGTCAAAAACTAGAAACAACTCCAACATCCTTCAACAGGTGAATGCATAAATAAACTTGTGGCACATCTATATACTGAAATACTATTCAGCAATAAAAGGGAGAAATTATTGATAGATACAACATGAATGAATCTTGAAGATATTTTGCTGAGTGAAAGAAGTCAGTGTCAAAAGGTTACATGCTACCTGACGTCATTTATATGGCATTCCCAAAAAGGCAAAATTATAGAGATGGAGAAGAGAGGGTTTCTACTACAAAGAGGTAGCACAAGGATATTTTCTGAATGATGCAACTGTTTTGTCTTTTGATTATGGTGGTGAGTACATGAACCTACACATGCACTAAAATTCATAGACTTGTACCCCCAAAAGAAAGAAAATTATATGGTCAATTTAAAAATTAAAACAATTAAAACAAAAAATTACTGTATCAGGGTTTCAACGCCAAAATAAGAATAGACTCTTGGCTATCAGTTAACCTGCAAAAGATGATCTGGTAATAGACCTGACATTGCAAAATAATCAAATAACAATTTCCAGACCCAAACAACATGTTAAGTACAATAACCATAATACAACTTATTACCCTCACAAAATTGGAGTGCTTTCAGTGCCAATTTTTAGTAAGGGGTCCTTCTTCATTCTGATTCTATTACATATCAGTCTACTTGCCCACCAGTCTCAGGGGAATAAAAGACAAAAAAAGGATATGCCCCACTGGTAAAACAAAGAAAAACTTTCACCATTATCATGTCTAGGCCATGTCCTCACTAATAAACCAGTAAGATGACTGGCTGGTTTGATCTAACTTCATTCACTCATCTTCCAAAGATTTACCAAGCACATACTAAAAACCTAGACCCTGGGAGAACGAATGTAAAGCAGTGCTGAGCTTTATCTTCCAATGAGTCAATCCAGACAGAAAGCAGAACAGCTGTGTGGAAACCTACTGAACACTTTAAGAACAATGGCTCATTTGATTAACTAAGAACCAGGAGCCATGGTCCATAGGATTCTAAAAACCAAGACCATCATCCTTCATTGCAACTAGAGATGATGAATGTGACATTGGGTATATCCAGCCCAAGTGGTTTTCTTGTGCCATGGCAAAGTAGTAAGTGAGGTTGGGAAAAGTGGGGAGAAAATCCTTAGGGTGGGTTTTGATATCAAGGCAGACAAATAGTTAAGCTGCTTTGGGGCTAACAGCATGGTTTCTGGAACCAGATAAACCAGGTTTAAATTCTGCCTTCACTCCTTCTTAGATGAAATACTTTGGGCAAGATATTTAACATCTATGTCTTAGGCTCTTCATATGAAAACTTTATTTTTAGTAACACTGTTATTCCAAGGTTAGGACACAAGGTTGAGCACTAAATATCAAAGTCCTAAGACTGGTGCTTAGTACAGAGTAGATACTTTATAAGCTTTATTAGAGTTCAAGATTTAATGTCCCTGAGGCCAGTTACCTTCTGTCCTCCTTGTCCCAAATTATACCATGGGCAACCACATTATTCTTACAAATGCGTACTACTGGCCGTAAGGTCAATATGAGAAAATGAGCAAAAGCTCATTTTAACGGTAAACAGTAAATTGTAATGGGTAAACAATTTAGTTACCAAATACACCCTAAAGAGATCTTTTCAAAGTGAAAACTGAATTTGGAAATATTTGGTGTGTATGTGAAGAAATGATAACTGAAGTGACCGGATTTTCCCCATACACTGGTTACGCTCCAATCCATTCTACCAAATGAAGATGAGCTTACCTTATCAGCAATATCCACTCTTGCCTTGTGATTAAGCAAGAAATCCACCGCAGATAAATGATTTGCCCCCACTGCAAAATGCAGGGCTGTGCGGTTCATCTGAGGAAACATAATTTGTGTTTTCCATCATCTAATTGCTATTTAACCTCTTTATGAATGGCCATAATTTTCTATCATATGTTTATATGTGCATGGAGAAACCCATAATTGATTATAATAGTGTAACATATTTCAATTAAAAAGTAAAAGCTGCAGGGGTACCTGGATGGCAAAGTCAGTTAAGCATCTGACTTCAGCTCAGGTCATGATCTCAGGGTCCTGGAATGGAGCCCCTCATCTGGCTCTGTGCTCAGCAGGGAGTCTATTTATCCCTTTCCCTCTGCCCCTCTCCCAGCACATGCTTTCTCTCTCACTCAAATAAATAAAATCTTTAAAAATAAGCAAATAAAATCAAAAAGTCAAGGTTGTATTTTTCCCATATGCAATTATTAAGAACAGTAATTTTTTTCTGCTTATAATGTATTGGTAATGCAAAACAAAAATTTTCCTAGATGTTCAACCTGTACATGGTCTTTCCTCTATAATTTTTTGTCTATTTATTTCACTTAAATAAACTGCTTCAGAGAGAAAGAAAGAAGAAAAGAGAAGAAAAAAGAAAAGAACAGGATAATGCAGACACAGAAAAAGAAAGGTATGATTGTCTGTTGCTTTCAAGGAAAGCCAATAAGGTGCTCCTGGGATGTCCAGAGATAGTTCACTGTGTTTCAGACCAAAGATGTTTTGCTTCTAAGTAAAATACATGTCATATTTCCCATATTCTAGACTGTTTTTGCTTCCAAGAAAGGTACCTGCACATGGATTTCCTCCTTTATTTCAAGTAAAGAATTTATTGCAAAAATTAAATATCTGATATCCTTGCTAGCCAAACTGATGATAAACTGAAGTATGGCAAAACATAAGTTATCCTGACAATGTCTGCAATTTAGAGCTGTGTTCTGGTACGTCAAGCCATCTCTATCATCACAGTTTTTTAAGGAACTCTGCAACTAACCATGTCAGCAATTTGCTGTAAATGGGACCAAAAGAGATGTCATTAGAAAGTATAAGACAATTCATTGACAGTTGATAATACCTTGCCACGGTGACCATAAGTCAAAATGCCCCAGATGTGCCCTAAGTGATGCTTCATTTAGCATTAAATCTCTTTAAATACTTTCACATAAAAATACAGTTTAAAATATCAGAAAGTTGGGGCGCCTGGGTGGCTCAGTTGGTTAAGCGACTGCCTTCGGCTCAGGTCATGATCCCGGAGACCTGGGATCAAGTCCCACATCAGGCTCCCTGCTCGGCAGGAAGCCTGCTTCTCCCTCTCTCACTCCCCCTGCTTGTGTTCCCCCTCTGGCTGTGTTTCTCTCTGTCAAATAAATAAAATCTTTAAAAAAAAAATAAAATAAAATATCAGAAAGTCTTCGGGCTCTTGGGTGGCTCATTTGGTTAAGCCTCTGCCTTTGGCTCAGGTCATGATCTCAGGATCCTGGGGTGGAGCCCCACATTGGGGCTCTGCTCAGTGGGGGATTGCTTCTCCCTCTCACCTCCCTCTGTGCTCTCTTTCTCTCTCAAATAAGATATTTTTAAAAAATAAAATATGAGCAAGTCTTACATGAAAAAATTTTAAAATACTGTAAAAGTACATTAGAGAATCTATTTCCTGCTACTTGGAAAAATGATTATTGCTTTACTTATTCAACAACTGATCTAGATATTACTTCCAAAGGCCCCTGCTTACTTTTTTTGTTTTTACTTCCTTCCTTCCTGATTCCTTTTTTTTGTTTTTGTTTGTTCTTTTTTTTTTTTTTAAGATTTTATTTATTTATTTGACAGAGAGAAATACAGCTACAGAGGCAACACAAGCAGCGGGAGTGAGAGAGGGAGAAGCAGGCTTCCTGCTGAGCAGGGAGCCCGATGTGGGGCTCTATCCCAGGTCTCTGGGATCGTGACCTAAGCCGAAGGCAGTTGCCCAACTAACTGAGCCACCCAGGTGCCCCAATGTTTTTGTTTGTTCTTAAAACTGTTATAAAATTTTGCTATTTTTCTACCCTTTCTAGGATACCTATAGACAATGAATACTATATATAACCATAACACATCAGACATACACATGCACACAATATACACACAGACACATGCATTTCCGTATACACACAAACATATACCTCTCACATATACACACACACAACCAGTAAACATCCTTCCACTACATCTGATACATGAGTTCAATTCGTATGACCTCACTGTCTGAGACAGATCTACGTGTTGTGGAACAGAAAGTCTACACTATCTAGGGAGCCCTCTTTAAAGCCAGGGTCAAAAAGCTGAACTGATGGCAATTAAAGTTTCTTACTTTTCTGTCTTTTACAAAACCATATAAGCATGAGAATCCATTGCTAGAGCTCTCCCAGTGCCTTGGAAGGGGTCTGTACAAGTTGGGATGCTAAAGCTTCTGCTTCATTTAGCATTAAATCCACCTCTATTTTCCACTTCTTGATCCACTGCACAGATTGTCCTAAGCAATTAACATAGCCCCAAACTTGTTCACTTTGATAAACCTTGTCCTGAAAAGCTGTCAGGACATCTCTACAAAACTAAGTAGTAGGAAATTCATATTTCTAGCAGTAGATCTCTCTCTTAAACCCAGGCACTGGAAGAACAATAACATAAGAGACAGGTTTTAGAAAGGCCCTGGTGCGTGACATGCACTATATTTCAAAAGGGATAAAAGTCATGCTCCTTTGGATTTTAAACTTGGTGGGCCGAACAACAAAGGACATCCCTGGAGAGAAAGCAGTGATGAAACTGTGAAGCAAAAGACGCTCTGCCTTTCGAGAATGTGTGAGGCCAGTGATCCACAGGCTGCAATCCAGGATCAAGTCCAGACCCATAACCTTGACAACCGGCTTTACTGCCCACCCAAGACTTTGCAGAGATGCACAAAATGACTGTGTATTTCCCCTCTGATAAGAGAAATTAAAACACCCAGAACTTATTCCTCTGCTTAATTGCACCTTAAGCTTACACATTCTGGAATTACCAACAACAGAGCTCTCCTTCATCCCATCCAGCACAATCCTTTTAATTTTCATTGTTATTACAGGTGTAAAACCAAACCACCTTTAGTGACTCACTTGTCACATCTGTGATTTCTACTCACATTGTTTACAGCATTAATGTTAACCTTCTTTTCAAACAGCTTCTCCATAAGATCCAAATTATTGCTTTTGGCAGCGTTTTGAAAATTTCTCTCGTTTGGCAGTACTGAAAGAAAGCAAGCAAACATGACTGAAGGAATTTAAGGGGGATGAAGAAAAAAAGAAAGCAAACCTCACCTGACAAACCCAGTAACTTCAAAAACTTGACACAACAGCCTTGAGCCTTTCACATTCTGCCAATCTGGACATAGAACTCTGCATCAGTATTTCACAGAGCTGTATTATCAAGAGGTCATGCTTGCACTGCAAATGTGTTCACACCCTTAAAAATATTCCTGGTCCCAAACAAAACATCATTTCCAAGGACCACCTTGAAGTCAGCAATGTAGTATGGGCCGCTAAGAGGTCAGAGGGTGGCCACAGACTTTCTGATTTTTGGGGGGGTTGTTTTGTTTTGTTTTTTAATAAAATGTCTGTGTAAGATTAGACAGGCTGGAGCCCAAATGCTTCATGCAAGTTTATAAAGATAAAATTGCTGTCTGCAGAATCCATTGCAGATGCCACGCCAGCAGAAACTAATCGTTAAAATGCAGCAAATCATATAAACACTCACAAAAGCTAAAAGGGATGGACATGTTTTAATTTCATTTACATAAAAAGAAATAAGAGGTGCTGAGAGCTGGGGCTCCACTCTTCAGTGCACCCACCGAGAAAAATAGGTCATCCCTGCTGTCATCCTGATCTCCGGCCACACACCTTGCTCACCCAGCCTGTGACCAAGAGTTTCTATCTCGGCGCTTGGCCCCGTTTGGAGTCTCCAAACCCAGCAGATTCCCATAGCACACTCCCACACCATCCCTCCCAGTGGAGGAAGGAGAGGGTCTCCCTGGACCTGCCACTTGTGGGGTCCCTGCTCAAAGAGCAGTGGCCCAACTGCACCTTGGCTCACGGCTAAGAATCTCCATTTCTAATCACATAAATATGGTATATCTCAGCCACCAAAGATTTGCTACATTCTTTTGCTTACCAAGACTCCCAGGTGAATTCCAACAAGACACTGTAGCTAGGACATTAAATGATGGTGAATTCTGATTGCTCCAAAACCTTCCAGCGACCAATTCACCTGGAGAGTGGCTGATATATTTAGCTATACACGCCCTCAACCACTCCTCGCCACAATGACTCGGAGGAGGAACAACGAACAGAAGAAGAACCCTGAGACTGCAACCCCGGTCACAGAATTACTGGAAATGAACATAAACAATATGACAGAAATGGAATTCAGGGCAGCAATCGCCCAAGCAATAGCTAATTTAGTCTCAAAATGGAAGCCCTAATAACAGAAGTGAAAGCTGAGGTGAGAAAAGCTATTAATGAGATTCAATCTAACTTAAATACGCTAACAACTAGAGTAAGTGAAGCTGATATCAGTGATTTAGAAGACAGATGGATTAAGGAGGAGCAAGAGAAGTCTTGGAGCTAACAGCTAAAATCCCATGAAAACAGAATAAGGGAAATAAATGATGCCATGAAACGCTCCAATATCAGAATTATTGGAATCCCCGAAGGAGTTGAGAGACAGAGAAGCCTAGAAGATATAGTACAACAAATCATGGATGAAAATTTCCCTAATCTCGGGAATGAAACTAATGCTCATGTCCTAGAGGCAGGGAGGACACCCCCCAAGATCAATGAGGCCAGAAAAACCTCCGGGCACATAATTGTGAAATTCGTGAATCATAAAACCAAAGAATATGTCTTAAGGGCAGCTAGGGGGAAGTGATCATCAGAATAACATCAATCCTTTCCACAGAAACCTGGCAAGCCAGAAAGGGCTGGCAAGACATATTCAGGAAATTACATGACAAATACATGCAACCAAGGATAATGTATCCAGCAAGATTGACTTTCAGAATGGAAGGAGAAATAAAGAGCTTCCAGGATCGCCAAAGTCTAAAAGATTATGCAACCACCAAGCCAGAACTACAAAAAATACTAAGAGGGGTTCTATAAGAGAGAAATGAACACAAGAGTGACACAGAACAGAAATTTACAGAGGTAATCTATAGAACATGAACTTCACAGGCGACATGATGTCAATACAAATGTATCTATCAATAATCACTCTCAAGTGAATGGCCTAAATACTCCAATAAAAAGGCACAGGGTTGCAGACTGGATAAAACGACAGGACCCATCCATATGCTGTTTACAAGAGACACATCTTGAATCTAAAGACACTTCCAGATTGAAAGTGACGGGATAGAGGACCATCTTTCATGCCAACAGACCCCAAAAGAAAGCTGGGGTAGCAATTCTCATATCAGACATATTGGATTTTAATCTAAAGACTGTAGTCAGAGATACAGAAGGACACTACATCATTCTCAAAGGGTGTATACACCAAGAAGATCTAACAATTGTAAATATTTATGCCCCCAACATGGGAGCAGCCAACTACATAAGCCAACTGTTAAGCAAAATAGAGTCATATTGATACAAATACATTAATTGTAGGAGATCTTAACACACCACTCTCAGCAATGGACAGATCATCTAAACAGAAAATCAACAAAGAAACAAGAGCCTTGAATGACACATTAGCCTAGATGGATCTTATATATATATAAAGGGTGGTATGTTATATATATATGATACCACCCTAAAACAACAGAATACTCATTCTTCTCAAGTGCACATGGAACTATCTCCAGAATAGGCCACATACTAGGTCATAAATCAGGGCTCAACCGATACCAGAAGATTGAGATTATTCCCTACATATTCTCTGACCACAATACCATGAAACTGGAACTCAACCACCATAAAAAGTTCAGGAGAAAATCAAACACTTGGAAGCTAAAGATGACTCTACTCAAGAACATATGGATCAACCAAGAAATCAAAGAAGAACTGAAATACTTCATGGAAACCAATGAAAATGAAGATACGTTGATTCAAAACCTATGGGATAGAGCAAAGGCAGTCCTAAGGGGGAAATACATAGCCATCCAAGCCTCACTCAAAAAAAAATTGAAAAATCCCAAATATACCAACTCTCATTATACCTTAAAGAACTGGAAAATCAACAAAAAATTAAACCAACCCCCCACACAAGATGGGAAATAACTGGAATTAGAGCAGAGATGAATGAATCAGAAACCAGAGATACAGTAGAACACATCAATGAAACTAGAAGCTGGTTCTTTGAAAGAATGAATAAGATTGATAAACCATTGGCTAAACTAATCCAAAAGAAAAGGGAGAAGATCCAAATTAATAAAATTATGAATGAAAGGGGAGAGATCATGACTAACACTGAGGAAATAGAAACAATCATCAGAAATTACTAACAACAATTATATGCCAATAAGTTTAACAACCTAGAAGATATGGATACATTCCTAGAAACCTATAAATTCCCAAGACTGAAACAGGAAGACATTGACAACTTGAACAGACCTTTATCTAGTAACGAGATCGAAGCAGTGGTCAAAAACCTCCCCCAAAACAAGAGTCCAGGACCAGACGAATTCTCTAGGGAATTCTACCAAACATTCAAAGAAGAAATAACACTTATTCTCCTGAAGCTCTTTCAAAAAATAGAAACAGAAGGAAAACTTCCAGACTCTTTCTATGAAGCCAGCATTACTCTAATCCCCAAACCAGACAAAGACCCCATCAAAAAGGAGAACTTCAGACCAATATCTCTGATGAATATCGATGCCAAGATTCTCAACAAGATCCTTGCTAATAGGATCCAACAATACATTAAAAAGATTATCCACCATGACCAGGTAGGATTTATCCCCGGGTGCAAAGATGGTTCAACACTCGCAAATCAATCAATGTGATAGAACAAATCAATAACAGAAAAGAACCACATGGTACTCTCAATTGATGCGGAAAAGGCATTTGTCAAAATACAACATCCGTTCCAGATCAAAACTCCTCAAAGTATAGGGCTAGAGGAAACATTTGTCAACCTCATAAAATCTATCTACGAAAAACCCATAGCGAATATCATTCTCAATGGGGAAAAACTAACAGCCTTCCCTCTGAGATCAGGAACAAGACAAGGATGCCCATTCTCACCACTACTGTTCAACATAGTGTTAGAAGTCCTAGCAACAGCAATCAGACGACAGAAAAAAATAAAAGGTATTCAGCTTGGCAAAGAAGAAGTCAAACTCTCTCTCTTTGCAGATGACACGATACGCTATGTGGAAAACCCAAAAGACTCTACCCCCAAACTACTAGGACTCATACAACAATTCGGTAATGTGGCAGGATACAAAATCAATGCACAGAAATCAGTTGCATTCTTATACCCTAACAATGAAAATATAGAAAGGGAAATCAGAGAATCGATTCTGTTTAGTATAGCATCAAAAACCATACAATACTTAGGAATAAACCTAACCAAAGAAGTCAAGGATCTGTACTCGAGGAACTACAGGACACTCATGAAAGAAATTGAAGAAGACACAGAAAGATGGAAGAGCATTCCATGCTCATGGATCAGAAGAATAAACATTGTCAAAATGTCTATACTGCCCAGAGCAATCTATACTTTCAATGCCATTCCGATCAAAATTCCACCAACATTCTTCAAAACGTTAGAACAAACAATCCTAAAATTTATATGGAACCAAAAAAGACCCCGAATCGCTAAGGAATTGCTGAAGAA
>PITA01017866.1:0-42110 GCA_004023965.1 Spilogale gracilis
TGGCCTGAAATATACTAAGGAAGTTAATTTCAACACTGGTGATTTATTGGTCAGCCAATGAAGGACGAGGCTGAATGAGATGTAACAGATGGCTATAGATGGTTCTTTCCCAAATACTGAATGGACAATATTGTCATAACTAACAAGGAATTCTGTAGAAGGAATAGATCTGGGAAGAAATCTGTATTTACTGTGGACCAGACTGGTTATATACAAGATGTCATGTTAAGAAAAATAATGCCTAATATTTACACAGGATTTTATTGTTCAAAAGGTATTTTCCCCACATATTATCTTAACTGTTTCTACCATCATCCCACTTAAGGATGAGATTCAAGGGCAAAGTCAGGGTAAGAACCTCCTTGGAGGGAAGAGCAAGTACAAAGATGTAAATGGGCAAGAGTAGAAACAAGCAGGTCAGTCAAAGGGCTATCGCCAGAAGGAAAAGGGTACTCATTTGGATGAGGATGAGAGCCATGGAGATGGATCAAAACAAGACAGTTCTATTCTTCAAACAGAACTTACAGGATACACTAATGAAGATGGCATCCATGAAGACATGTTGAGTCAGATCCACAATCTTAAAATCATGAGATAAGTCTGGTCTGGCAATTTAACAAATAGGCCATGTTTAGAAGTCATGGTGAGATACCTACTAAAAGAGTTTGGCTAAGACAAAAACAAAAACAGAAACGCAGAGTAAGCACTGAGTTACTCTAACATTTTGAGGGAAAGTAGAAAAGAAACTAGAAAAAAAACTTTGGTTTCTCGGTCATTTAAATAATAATATATATTCTTTTTCATTAATAAACAGAAGAATTTATATTCAATCATTTCTAAAATTTGAAATAATAGTCTTATTAAGATATATTTTTTTAGATTTTATTTATTTATTTGACAGAGAGAAACTCAGCGAGAGAGGGAACACAAGGAGAGGGAGTGAGAGGGGGAGAAACAGGCCTCCCGCTGAGCAGGGAACCTGATGGGGGACTTGATTCCAGGTCTCCAGGATCATGACCTGAGCCGAAGGCAGTTGCTTAACCAACTGAGCCACCCAGGCACCTCTTGTTAAGATATTTTTAAAACTTCCTCAAAAATATGTGGCTTTACTTTATTTCCATTACTATATTAGGAAAATATTAAATATATATTTATTTATTTTATATACTATATTTAGCTTTATTTACTCACTTATTTTTAAGAAAAATTTTATATCTGATAAAAATGCAATAAGTCCTCAAGAATAAAAAAGGGAAAAGTAATAAATATTGCATGTAAAATGGGACCTTCCATAGAAAAGCTGTTAGAATGATGAGTTGTGAAACATTTACAAGGAGCAGGAAAGAAAGCCATTGCCCAGGTGAGAACAGGCAGAAATAGTGTCATACCTATCAAACACGCAGGAAATGACTGTAGCATGCACTGAAATTCCCATCACCTTAATCTGCCAGCCAAAACATTTTAAGAATATTAGAATTATAAGGGGAAAAATAACCTAGAGTGACTACAAATGAAAAAAACAAAAATCCAGAATACCAAACACCCAGAGAGGTTTTACCGAAGGATGAGCTATTATTATGATTATAGTTTGAAGAAAAATATTTTCATCTACGATGTGTAACATCCCAAATCTAACCGCAGAAATAGAAAAGACTAACTGTGGATTATACATTTAAAATAATAACAGCAATAATAATATATGACAAAATTTTTTGGCCTGATTCCATGACTGCCTTTGTTTAATAAACTCATATATTATTACAGGAATGAAAATACTATCACTTTTTAAAATGCTTTTCACATGGTCTCAGTGCTAATCTTACCTTTAAAAATGATGTAAGAGTTATGGAGGTTGGACAAAGAACGTCACAAGTTAGAGGAAAAAAACAACAACCAGATGTTGATTTTACCATAGGACACTATGTCAGACACTAGTCTTTTCCTTAAGAAAATGCACAAACTGGGGCGCCTGGGTGGCTCAGTTGGTTAAGCAACTGCCTTCGGCTCAGGTCATGATCCCGGAGATCCGGGATCGAGCCCCACGTCGGGCTCCCTGCTTGGTGGGAAGCCTGCTTCTTCCTCTCTCACTCCCCCTGCTTGTGTTCCCTCTCTGGTTGTGTTTCTCTCTGCTAAATAAATAAAATCTTAAAAAAAAAAAAGAAAGAAAATGCACAAACTTAAAGAATCATTGAAGCTTTTCAGCAGAACACAAATAGCTATCTTTGCAAAGAGATCCTTCTTCTGTACATGTATGGAATAAAACTATGAGTACCTGAGAATTTTTAATGGGACTACCACTGAAAAGAGAATCAATAGAACATTTGCTGAAGATTCTCCCTGGGATGACAAAATATAAATTTGAAGACAAACTGAAGGCCTGAAATTGTGATTCTGTTTTTCAAAGTTTTCAAATGTCTTAATAAGATCCAAAGTTATAAAAACTCCCAGAGTAGTCGATGATAGAATAGCAACATAAAGCAGAAAGTATCAGGATGATTGTATTCATTTACTTCCCTACTTTACTATCTAGAATCTTATGAAATTTTGTTAACTAATTTTTTATGGTAAATTCTAGAATTTCAGTACTTATATAATATTAGTTATATCTTTTTATAAGTGAATCTAAACATCTCATTTAATGCTTGGAAGAAATATAAATATTTTAGCTCCTTTTTTTTTGAAATATAAATATGAACTCTTTCAGCATACTATGACTTAAGTAAGTGTTCTGTAATACAACCTGGAAAAGTAACCTCATAACCTATTTATAACACATGATTTTATATCAGTATGTTCTGAGGTCCAAATATCAATCTAATAAACATGCATTGGAAATATACTTGCTTGTAATTTAGATGTCATTAGAATTTTCTAGGATTATAGTATTGTGTTTACATATATTCATTTTAAGAAAATAAGTAGATGTCTAGAGAAAAAATAATAACTGAGAAAAGATAACATAGAAGAGGAAAATACTATAATGTTTATTTCAATGGCCTGAAACAAAAAGCCATCTTCAAGAACACAAATGTTTCTCTGCTATATGGAAGACATGATTTCTCAACCATATGAATGACAGAAAAAGCAAAAAATGTTCAGTGTACATTGAAAAAAAGAGAAAGTTAGATTATATTGTTGGAGAAATTACTATCTTAAAAGATTACAACAAATTAGAGGGTACATACAAAATCTATTTGGAACTATTTTGAAATTTATAGACAGTCATCTCAAATTGGAAGGTAATGCTGCATCTGGACAAATTCTTTTCTTTCAGTTCTACTAGTTTTCATTACTACTACTACTACTACTATTTTAATTTCCCTTTGAAATCTGGATGCCATTAATATATTGAATCATGAGAAACTGGTAATCTCTGCTTCAGTAGTCATAACTTGCACTTGTTTTGACTAATGTCTAGTAGTTGTTGTTCACCCTTGTAAAATTAAAACACACTCAGAGAAGACAATGTTTCCAATGTTGGGGAAGAGGGTTTTTCAAAGATTCATTTTATATAAAAAGAAAACGCCCATTACACTGACAAAAATAAATAATAATAACATGAGATACACTAAATGATTTGCTTGGAATCAGACAGAAAATTATTGTCAAATATTTACTTGAAAAAAGTGATTAAATATCAGTTTCATCATTGTGGGACAACTATTTAAAAGAGTCAAGAAACTTTCATAGTGAATTGTTAATCTAACAAAAGCATTTTTAAGAGGCATTTACATAATAATGCTTGGAATACTCCTAGCCTACTTGATAAGGTATTTTTCTGTAGTGGGCTAAAGCATTTTTTATTTGTTTTTTGTTGTTTGCATGTCCTTGTTTTTGTATTAGCATTGTTAAACTTTCCTGAAGAAGTAAATGTCAGATGGTTCTCTAGAAGTGCTACATTTAAATGAACCATAAAAACTGTATTGTGTTCAAATCAGCTTTGAAAATACTGTAAAACTCTTAAAAAAACAAGAATCTTAAATTTCAGTGAACTATGGAAGAGAATGATAAAGTCAGGTATGGTAAATAAGCATAAATTAAAAGAGTAAATCTTTGGAGAAAAGGTCTTTTATTTATTTTTTTGGTCTTTTACCTTTTTTTATCAAGTTATAGGTTTTTTTGGAGAAGCATATATATGAATGATATGACTGTAGTGATTAGAATTTGCAAGTTATCTTTCCAATTGGAATCATTTCCAATTTAAAAACAAATGGATTGATTCTAAACTCAAATATATTTTAAGCAAACAATTTAAAAGCAAAAGCATTTTAGTCATTTTTCAGATAAAATAATATGATTTATTTTATTTGCATGCAAAATCTCTCAAATCCATCTATTAGTCATAGATAATATCTGGAAGAATAGCTCAGGTAAAAAAAAATGTGTGCCAAGTAACAAGACCTGATTTAGGACAGCAAATACCCATGGGAAAGAAACCCAATGGGGATTAATTAGCCTATATGCTTCAAAACTTATAGCTTTTATTATTTCTCATGCTTTAATATATTTAAGAAAATATAATGAAGGTAAATGCTTTGGGAGTGAAATAAATTTGCTTTTAGTGTCTTGATAAATTAATCATGAATTAAGGTTTCTAAGATTTAGGGTGAGAATTTTTCATAAGTGATAAATTGTTTTTGCTACAGCTCCTCAATTTCAGGATCATATTCTAAGAGCAAAAAATAAAATAAAATAAAATAAATAAAATAAAATAAAATAAAATAAAATAAAATAAAATAAAATAAAATAAAATAAAATAATAAAATAAAATAAAATAAAATAAATATAAAATAAAATAAAATAAATAAAAATGAAAGACAGAAATAAGTATTTATTCTTACAATAAAAGGCAATTTGGATACTGAGCTACATAATATTTAGAGCCCGCAAACAAGTCAATAAAGGCATCGTTGTTGTTGGCAGGACTCAGACTGTCCAAAACTAAATACTTGTGGCAACTTTTATTTTGAAATACAAATATTTTTGGTTATCAATTCTTACCAAATTCTGACAGTATAAATACCCTAATAGCTCATTTACTTTTACACATATTTGATTGACGAAGTATGTCTTTGTCTTCAACAAGCTTAAAGAAAAACAAAAACCTGGCAAATTAACACTTTAAAATTATTTTAAGTTTGCAAAATATAATTTGAAATACTACCATATAAGTGCTTAAAAAAGATCACCAACCACCAAAATAAGTTTCCATATTTCAGAAGAAAAAATAATGATCAAATAAGAAAACACTGCCATAAGTGTTGTCTTTATTTTTTCCCCATTTGGATAATTGTCCACATATCAATATTCAATGTATTAGTCAAAAATTACTGAATTCTTTTTTACTTTTTTCATTTTCAACAGCAATACAGAAATAAATAAATTGGAAAAATGCACATTTAAAAAAAATGTGTCAATCTAACAAAGAGAGTTGTTTGGAGACTTATTTTTGACACTACATGTCTGTTCTTTTCAAAAAGAGAAACAAATTATAATACAAAGCACATAAGAAAATAAGAACACAAAGAACAAGGACAAGTCTTCAGCAGTGAAGTGAGATGTACTTGGAAGTGTGTACTTTACTGGAGAAAACTACTTACATACTTACATTCATAACTCATGAATCATGATGAGAATTAGTAATTTTGTCTTAGCTGATGCATTACTGAAAATATTTTATTAATCTACTTAAATAAGATGTATTATTTGCAAAACTGTACACACTTGTAACTTGAAGTAAATTTCAAGAAAGATTTTTCTTTCCTTGTTGAAGGCATCTGTATATTATTTAACCATTTATTTTTTTTATTTTTTTATTTAAATTTGAATTTTATTTAATTTAAATCTTAAATTTAAATTTTAGATATCTATATGTTGGTTAATTGAATTTAAATAAAAATACTGCAGAAAAAATTATAGGTAGTTAACATACAGTGCAATATTGATTTCTGAAGTAGAATTCAGTTATTTGTCACTTACATACGATACCCAGTGTTATCATAAAATGTTCCCTCCTTAATTCCCATCACCGATCTAGCCCATCTTCCACCTTCCTCCATCAACCCTTATTTTGTTCTATATTGCTAAAAGTCTCAATCTCTTTTTTATTTTTTTAAGATTATTTATTTATTTATGTGTTTGTTTGTTTGTTTGTTTGACAGAGAAACAGCGATACCAGGAACATGAGCAGAAACAGTGGAACATAAACAGGAAGAGTGGGAAAAAGAAAGCAGGCTTTCTGCTGAGTAGGGAACCCTATGGGTGGACTAGATCCCAGGGTCCTGAAATCATGACCTGAGCTACAGGCAGACACTTACCAACTGAGCCACCCAGGCACCCCAAGCCTCAGTCTTCTATAGCTGTCTCCTTCTCTTCTTTTTTTTTCTTTTCCCTCTTCCCATGCATTTATCTGTTTTCTTTCTTAAATTCTTCATGTGAGTGAGATCATATGGTCTTTGTCTTTCTCTGACTTATTTCACTTAAATTATTCAAAAATTTAATTATTCTAAATTTCTAATAACCTACAGTTATATCTAAGCACATTATTTTGGAATGTTGACTACAAACATAATTTTGAAAATAAATTCCCTTTGGTAAAATAAATTATTTTGTAATCTTTATATCTCTTATATCTTTTAGCAGGCTTTTTTTTTTTTTTTTGCAAATTTTGTCTTTGGATTTTAATCAGCAGCCTTCACTTAAAAAGATTAGAGCATTAAAAAAATCCACATAACACTGTTAGATGTTTTTGACTATAATGAAAACAAAATTGGAATTAGATTTTAGGGCTGTGTAAAATAATTTTATATTTACTTATAATATTCAAAGTATTATAAATAAATTTTCCTTAAAATTCTGATTTCTAATATTTCACATGAATTTAATAAAAGTAATAACACCAAAATGTCTACGTGAAAAGACTTTCTTTGGAATGATGTCACTACAGGTTTAATTCACTTCATCACTCTGATGAAAATATATCTCATTTAGATATATATTTTATTGAATTAGGCATTTGACTAAACAAAAATGTAAGAGAAGTAAATTTATTGAATGAAGATAGCCCAGAGAGTGTGATTAGGACATTAAGAAGAACGATAGGCAAGCAAGACTGTTCATCAAGGCTACCAGCTCATCTTCTAAGGATGACTTGGCATATTTCTCTGAGTCCCTGTGGAGTAGATTAGAAGGCTATAAAACAATATGCCTTTTATACATTGTGCAGCTGACTGGCTCAGAAACAAAGTAAACACAGATAAAAGTAGAATGCTTGTCTTTAAAAGACAGTTCTTACTAATGCTTCCTTTGGAAATTTTTAGGCATTTACTTTAAATTTAATAGTTAAATGTATAAAGACATAATTTGTGTATAGTGCGTGGCTCACGAGAGCTTTCACTGCAGTAGCACATCGTTGGAGAATTTACAAAATCTTCTTCAGTCGATTGCAATTCTGATGTTCCACATGGTTACAACATTTTTATTTCATTAACACCTAATTTACAAGCACAAACCATCTTAAATGTATCAGAACAGATGTAGGAAATAACTATAATTTAGATTGAATTCTTCATCTCCTAGTCACATATTTTTAATCCATTCATCTTTGATAATAACTTATCGAAGAGGATTATAAAGAAATAAAAAAGTTTCTCAATTTAAATAAAGAGGTGCTACAATTTTTTTAATTCATTTCTACCAGTTTACCTATTATAGCACAGATGTGTAATATCTGCTACACTGAGCTATATGGTTTATAACAGGCCACTGATAAGACAATCTGTACCTATTTAAATATGCTATTTCATAGAGCTTCCCACTATAGCCCTTGGATATTAGTTTAATGCTTTAAGAGCTCTTCAAATTTTATTTTCAATTTTTTTTTTTTTTAAGATTTTATTTATTTGACAGAGAGAAACACAGCCAGAGAGGGAACACAAGCAGAGGGAGTGAGAGAGGGAGAAGCAGGCTTCCTGCCGAGTAGGACGCCTGATGTGGGACTCAATCCCGAGTCTCCAGGATCATGACCTAAGCCGAAGGCAGTCGCTTAACCAACTGAGCCACCCAGGCGTCCCTATTTTCAATTTTCTAAAGGGAGATTATTTTACTTGATTGACTTGGCATTTAATTTTCTCCACATAAAAACAAATACAAAAGGAAATATTTTACCATTATGCAAATATTAAAGCAACTTAGCATGTAGTATCATTTACCAGGACTATCTTAATCAGTTTAAAAAGTCTAGTCAACATGGTCAGAAATTAACAGCCCCATGCCCTATAGAGTTTAATTGCTTGAAAAGACAGAATAACCAATTGCTCTGGACTTGAATGGACAATCCACATTATTTGGATGTACTCATTCAATATCAACTGTCAGTTCTATATAGTTAGCATGTCCCATTATTTGTTCCCAGTAACCCTTACCTATCCAAATGAATGAGAGAGGCACATGCTGTGTCATAAAACAGAATAAACATGTCTGCCTGAAACCATCTTCCTCTCCAATTTCAATTCATCTATCCATATTTTGAATTATGGCTGTTATTAGCTTCACTTCCTATTCACATTCCTTACTTATTACATGTCCCAAAATGTGTAATGCCAGGCTGTTTGAACTCTTCTTTGATGTTATTCTTCCTATTATTGTCTTCATGGGCTTTATTAAGAATATCTTTATGAAATATCTAATATTAAGCAAGTATATCATATAATTTTCACTATTTTTCTAATTAAAAATCATTTGTTTTTAATTTTCTTTTGCATTAGCATGTACTTGTTAAGTATCTGAAGATGGAGCAGATGAAAACAATGAACTTTCAGTTATTCAAAATTCTCAGTAATTTAGGATTTAAGATGGCACCAAGAAAGCTTTGGAGAGGGGATATATCTAATTGTCTTTGAAAAACTTGTCTCAAGGTGAGTGTGGTTTTTTTCCCTATAATTTACATTTTGATAAAGTCAACTTTCTTTGAAACCTTTCATTGTGCTGTGTATAGGTAACCTGAACAAATGGAAATACAAAAAATGAAAGGGTCCCTACCTGTTGGGACCTCCTGGCGCCCGCTAGTTTGCGGCCATTAGTGGAGTCGGCTGGGGTGGCCTCTTGGGCTTCTCTGGAATACTTCTGCATACGTGACCTAGCTGAATCTTCCCTCCCTCAGCTCTTAGCCCACGGGCAGACTGGAGAACTTAGCCTCACCCAGCAGTCTGGCCTTAAATCTGCCTAAGGCCTTAGTGATAGCCACTAATGAGCTCCTATTGGCCCCTGCTACTTCTTTTACTCCCTCCTTTCCTCTCTGTATAACTGTGTCTCTGATACAATAAAGCTGAGATTGCTGCGCCTTCATGGCTGACTCAACTCCCGGCTCGGTGTGGTTTCTTACCCAGTTTCGGGGGAGGGGGGGTGGATGGGCTTTCCACACTTACCATCTCGCTCAGCCCCCGGAGGATAACAGGCTGGTCCAGTTATCCCTCCCCCGTACCAGTGTTGTGGAGAGAGCAACGCCTACCTTAAGGAAAATTACTGCGGGTCTTACATTCACACTTCATATACCTGCAAGATAAGAAGAAAGATAATCCAGACTTATTCACATTATGTAAAAAACAGTATTCTTCAAGTAAGCAAAAATTGAGACATGGCATTCTCTTCTCATCAGATATATATGTCTAATTAAAAAAGAAAAAAATATACCATCACAGTTATTCCATTTAACAAAAAATAAACAGGGGCGCCTGGGTGGCTCAGTTGGCTAAGCATCTGCCTTCAGCTTAGATCCTGATCCTAGGAATTGAGCCCTGTGTAGGGCTCACTGCTCAGTGGGAAGCCTACTTCTCCCTCTCCCTCTGTCTGCTACTCTGCCTATTTGTGCTATCTCTCTGTCAAATAAATAAATAAAATCTTTAAAAAAAAGAATAAAATAAACATAATAATAATAATAAGTTGATAAAAATTAGAGTGGTCACGAGATGGAAACATCTAGACATGTTGCATAAATTAACCTGAACCTCTGAGATGACTTTCAGATATGTGGTATAGGATAATCCATAGTACAGAGTAATTTTCCTTACCATCAATATTAACTTTACTTCCAGTATAACCATATCATATAATGGGAATTATATATCTTATTTTAAATAGAAATTCTATATCTTATTTTAAAAATACAAAAAAAATTATATATAATTTACAATGCTAATAGTGACTGTAGCATTCAGTCACTATTCAATTCTTTCTCATATAACAGCAAATGTTATATAAATTACAAAAATTTATATATAATTTACAATGCTAATAGTGACTGTAGCATTCAGTCACTATTCAATTCTTTCTCATATAACAGCAAATGTAATAATCACATAGAACTTTGTGTTTTACAGAGCCTTTTCATACATTTTATGATTTATAAATGAAATCATAAAATCTGTATATCTGTATCTATAGCTATACACACACATGCACGCACATATATGTGTGTGTGTATATAAACAAATATATATAAACAAATCCAGTGAAAGGCACAGACACTTAGGAAAACAAAAACAGCTTGGCAAAAAATAATAGTGATCTTTGAAAAGAAACAAAAGTTACCAGGCTGTGGTACAGAAAAAGTAAACCTAGGGAGATTGTGGTCAGGTCTACCTGAGTTGAAGAGACAGAAGTAGAAATTTAGGAAAGCCAAGATGTCTGGCTTTTGCAGGGCAGAGTAGCATAGAGGAGAGAGATGCACAGAGGTAGAACTCTAAACATCTTCAGAGGGTCCCCTTTGCATAATCAGGTGATCAGTGCATGCCTATGAGAGTATTACCCACAGCAAGAAAAAAAGCACCTAAAGGTTACCCCATATTCATAAGGATTAAGAATAGTGACTGTTGCCATCAGCCAATGTGGAAAACCTCATAATTTGAGGAATGTTAGAACACTAAAAAAGGTCTTACAGAAAAGAAATGAAAAATTCTAAGAGAAATGTAGCTCTCATCACATCTAACAAAGCTGAAAAGCAAGACTCAAAAAGATCAAGTTGTTTCAAAATAACATAACCACATCCTGACAAAGCTCAAGGATATTCATAGGGATTTACATAGGATATAAAAATATGCATCAACCAATAAGCTGTCAATAGCTTGACCAAGTATGAAAGATCAAAGGTGTTCACAACTCCATTTAATCATTAAAAAAGAAAAAAAAAAGTATTTTGCAGTTTACCAAATCCAACTGCTTTGTGAAATATCCACACACTAAGAAATTCACTACTTCTTTTTCTTTTTTTTAAGAGTTTATTTATTCATTTGACAGAGAGAGAAATCACAAGTAGGCAGAGAGAGAGGAGGAAGCAGGCTCCCTGCTGAGCAGAGAGTCCAATGCCGGCCTCAATCCCAGGACCTTGAGACCATGACCTGAGCCAAAGGCAGAGGCTTTAACCCACTGAGCCACCCAGGTGCCCAGAAACTCACCATTTCAAGAAAAATATTCAGTTATACCACTGTTCAAAAAGAATGGATTTTCCTAACGATAGTATTTCTTTCTCTAAATTTTGTTTGCTTGGTTTAAATAACACAAACAGGTCATCACAATTTTATTTTGTATGCATTTATTTAAGAACATACTGCTTTTTTAGGGAATTTTTGAATTATAGTTCCCTGAATCAAAGTGTGGTACACAGGGGTTCCTGGGTGGCTCAGTTGGTTAAGTGCTTGCCTTTGGCTCAAGTCAAGATCCCAAGGTACAGGGATGGAGCCCCCATGACCTGCTTCAACTGTTTCTCCCTCTCCTTCTGGCCCTCCTCCCCACTTGTTCTCTCTTGCTCTCCAATAAATAAAGAAAATCAAAAAACAAACAAACAAACAAAAAACAGTGTGGTACACACAACTGGTACTGAAAAAAAGAAAAGTGAGGAAGAGATGGCAAAAAAGAAAGCACTTAAGGACTTAAAATTTAGAAAGAATGGTACTAGGCATCATAAATTTAACATTTACATAATTCCCAGAAAAACTTTCTAATCTATGGTACCAGGTTCAGGTGACTTGACAAGTAAATATTAGTCTTGGTTCTATGATTAATATGACAGATTAATAATAGTTAATGCCTTTTTTTCTATGTAGTTCAAGCACTGTACTGTTTATACTATACATCAATAAATGTATCCTTATGGCACAATTCATAGTATGGCATACTTCTAAAAAAAAGTCCTTGAGTCCAAATAGTAAATACAAAAAAAATAGAGAATATTTTCAATTGAAGGCAAAATAAAAACCATAACATATCAAAATTTATGGGATGCAGCCAAAGCATTCTTTAGAGGAACAGTCACAGCATTAAATGATTATATCAGAAAATAACATGTCCCTCAAATTAATTATCTGTGTTTCTACCTTATGAAATTAGAAAAAAAAAAAAGTAGAAAACCAATACCATAGCAAATAGCCAAAAGAAAACAATAAAGATAAGTGCAGAAGTCAGTAAAATCAGAAAAGTTGCATAGGAAAGTCAATGAAAACAAAGCTATTCCTTTATTTTCTGTTTTTTTAAGACTCTATTTTTTAGAGCAGTTTTAAATTTGTAACCTAAATGGAAGGTACAGAGATTTCCAATATAATCCTTATCCCAAAACATGCATACACTCCCCATTATCAACATCACTCATCAGGATGGCTCATTTTTTTCTACGTATGAATTATGCTGACACATCATAATCATCCAAAGTTTACTTTAGAGTTCACTCCTCATATATATTCCATGAATTTGGACAAATGTATAATGTCATATATCCATTATTAGAACTTCATACAGAGTATTTTCACTGCCCTAAAAATCTTCTGTGCTCCACTAATTCATTCCTTCTTCTGCCCAACCTTAACAATCATTGATCTTTTTCTTGTCTCCATAAATTTGATTTTCCATAAAGTCATCTGATTGGAATCATACAGTATATATAGTTTTTTTCAGATTGTCTTCTTTCACTGTGTAATATGTATGAGGATTTCTCATCTTTTTTCATGGCTTGATAGTGTTAACTTATCTACCACAGTTTATTCATCCATTCACCTACTGAAGGACATGTTGGTTGCTTCCAAGTTTTTGAAATTATAAATAAAGCTGGTATAAACATCTGTCTGTAGGTTTTGTGTAAACATTAGTTTTCAGCTCCTTTGGGTAAATACCAAGGAGTACCATTGCTAGACTGTGTGGTAACAGTATTTCAAGTTTTGGGAAACTTGAAATGTTGGGAGACTGAAAAACTGTCTTCTGAAGTGACAATACCATTTTGCATTACCCATAGTAATGTATGAAAGGTCCTGTTGCTCCACATCGTCCCCAGGATTTGGTATTGTCAGTGTTCTGGATTTTGGCCATTCTAGTAAGTATGCAGTGATTTCTTATTGTTGTTTTTTTTGTTTTGGTTTGTTTTGTTTTCTTTTTTTAAGGATTTTATTTATTTGACAGGCAGAAACACAGCCAGAGAGGGAACACAGAAGGGGGAATGAGAGAGGGAGAAGCAGGCTTCCCGCCGAGCAGGGAGCCCGATGTGGGACTCGATCCCGGGTCTCCGGGATCATGACCTGAGCTGAAGGCAGTCACTTAACCGACTGAGCCACCCAGGCGCCCCTTATTGTTGTTTTAATTTGTATTTCCATGGTGATGTACAATGTGAGACATATTTTTATATCTTTATTTTCAATCTGAATATCATCTTTGGTGAGCTCTTTGTAAGGTCTTTGGCCCATTTTTTAATCAGGCTGTTTTATCTCATATTGTTGAGTTTTAAGAATTTCTGTATAATTTGGGAAAGTTTTCATCACATGTGTCTTTGGAAATATTTTCTCCTAGTCCTGTCTTCTGATTCTCTTGATACTGTTTTTCATAGAGAAGTCTTTATAAACTTTAATGAAGTCTAACTTAATAATTATTTTTTTTTAAGATTTTATTTATTTGACAGAGAGAAACACAGCTAGAGAGGGAACACAAGCAGCAGGAGTGAGAGAGAGAGAAGCAGGCTTCTCACCGAGCAGGCAGCCCGATGTGGGGCTTGATCCCAGGACTCTGGGACCATGACCTGAGCTGAAGGCAGAGGCTTAACCACGGAGCCACCCACGTACCCAAGAATTATTTTTTTATGGATCATGCTTTTGGTCTTATATCTAAAAAGGTATCATCAGGGCACCTAGGTGGCATAGTCAGATCAGTGGTCACCTCCTGGTTTGGCTCAGGTCATGATGTCGGGGCCATGAGAAGGAGTCCGGCATTGGGTTATGTGCTCAGGATGGAGTCTGCTTAAGACTCTCTCCCTCTGCCCTGCCCCTATGCTCTCTCTCTCTTTCTTTCTAAAATAAATAATTAAATCTTTAAAAGGAAGGAAGGAAGGAAGGAAAGGAAGGTGGGTGGGTGGGCATCACCATGTACAAAGTCATTTAGATTTTCTCCTATGTTATCTTTTAGGAGTTTTAGTGTTGTATTTTATGCTTAGGTTTATGATCCATTTTAAGTTAATTTTTGTGGCAAGTGTAAAGTCTGTGTCTAGATTCCTTTTACCCTTAATGTGGATATCCAGTTGTTCCACCACCATTTGTTGAAAAAAGGATCTTTGTTCCATTGTTTCCTTCACTCCTTTGTCAAAATCAGTGGACTACATTTATGTGGTCCTACATTCTACATTCTGTTTCTGGGTTCTGTGTTCTCTTCCATTGAACAATTTATTTATCCTTTCACCAATATCACACTGTCTTCACTCCTGTGGCATTAAGGTAAGCCTTAAGGTCGGGTACTGCCAGTTCTCCAACTTTGTTGTTCCCCATCAACATTTCCTTAGCTATTTTGCCTCTCCATATAAACTTTAAAAACAATATCCATAAAATAACTCATGTGGGATCTTGATTGGGATTGTACTGAATCTGTAGATCAAGAAAAATCAGCATCTTGATAATATTGGGTCTTTCATTCATATACATGAAATATCTATCCATTTTTTAAGTTTTCTTTGATTTTAAAAAACTATTTCAAAAATATCAATTAAATTGATAAGCCTCTAATCAAACTAACTACAAAATACACTTCCACATAAATGATTGATTTCCAACAAAAGTGCCAATGCACAATGGAGAAAAGAACCTTTTAAAAAGTTAGAAATATGACAAAAAGTTACATCAATCCATGCCTCATATCAAGTGAAAAGATTACCTCAAAATGAACCATAGGCCGTAACAGAAAATTCAAAATTATAAAATTTCTAGAAGAAAATGCATGAGACAATTTTTGTGACCATGAATTAGGCAAAGAGTTCTTTGACACTATTCTAAAAGTATATCCATAAATGAAAAAAAATATAATTTAGACTTAAAATTATGAACTTATGTTCTTTGAAAGAAATTATATAGAGAATAAAAAGACAAATGCAGTTTAAAAGACTTGCAAACACATATATGAGAAAGGTCTTGTATCCAAATATATCAAGAACTATCAAAACTCAACATTAAAAAACAACAAAGAACTAAATTTAAAAAGTTAACAAAATTTTGTACAGACATCTCACTAAAGAATATGTTCAGATGGAAAGTAAGCACATAAAGTGATGTTCAACATTATGAGTATTATGGTAAATGTCAATTAAAACTGTAATGAGAAATCACTACATTTTGGCATGGTTAAAACAGATAAAAATGAAACACATACACATGTGAACATGTACATATGCACACTTTGCCACAGTGGGATATGGAGGAACTAGAATTCTAATACACTGCTTGTGTAAATGCAAAATGATACAGGCACTTTGGAAAAGTTTGGTGTTCTCAAATAAAATATGTTCCATGTTGACCATTTATTCCCTAGTTCCACCACTAGGAATATACCCAAGCTAATGTTTATAGCCATTATACTAATAAACAACCCAGGTATTTCTCAATATGGGAATGAATCTATATAATGTAATACTAGCCAGCAATAATAAGGAATGCATCACTGATATATGAAATAACATAGATGAATCACAAATGCATTACACCAAATGAAGGCAGCAAGACTCAAAAGGCTGCATACTATAAGATTCCACATACATGAAATTCTGAAAAAAAAAAAAAAAAAAGCCAAGTGATAGGGTCAGAAAACTAATCAGTGTTTTCCAGGGACTAGGGTTAGAGGAATGCTTTCATTATAAAGAGTACCAGAGAATGTTTGGAATGATGGGACTGTTTTATATGATTTTGGTGGTGATTACACAACTGTAGTGCCTTCATTAAAGTCATAAAACTATATGATAAATGCAATGAATTTTAATGATCATAAATGTGTAACAATAAAAGAAAATAATAAAAGTGTATTACTGTATAATTATTAATAAATGAAAATTACTATTAAAATTTACCATTTAAAATAGTATCAAAAATGAAATATTAGGGATAACCTCTCCAGTGAAAAGTAGAAACCACTGCTGAGAAAAAAATAAGGAAAGCATTTTCCTAAGTAAGAGAAAAGAAAACACAAATCATCAAACAGTGGAACAAGGAAGTTCCTAACAACTTTATTCCTAGCAGTCTAAAACCAGAAAAATAACCCAATAATAAACCAAAGGTACAGAACAAAAAATTCTGAAAGAGACTCACACATATATAGATCCATGGTTTTTGCCAAAATAACACAGCAGAGTAGTGAATAATAAAGATGTTTTCAAGTAATAGTGAGGGACAATTGTATATCACAAAGGAAGAAAGGGGGGAAAAAAACCACTTATCCCCTACTGTACACAACAATTGATTCTATATTAATTAAATACTAAAAAGCAAATAATAATAATAATAATAATAATGATAATGTTTTTCCTAGATGATAGTTTAGGAAAATATTTTCATGATCTCAAGGTACTAAAACTTCTTAAACAAGCACTAATCCAAGAAAGAGTGATAAAATGGACTGTATTAAAATAAAGAATTTCCATTCATCAAAAGGTGTTATTAAAAATGTGAAAAATAAGCTACACTATGGGAAAATATATTTGACACATATATTACCCCCAGCAGGCTCATATCCAGAATATGCAAATAAACGCTACACATTATAAGAAAATGAAGCCCTCCCCACCCACAAATTGCCAAGATATTAACAAAAGACAATATCCAAATGGCCAAAAACATTCAAAAAGTTAACTGTGTTAACAATCAGAGCCATACAAATAAAAAACAAAAACAAACAAAAACCCACTACTATTACTAAAACCCAAAGACATTTTTCTTAACACAATTCCCAGAAAGACCAAAATTTAAAAGTCAATGATGTCAAGTATCTGAAGCAAAGGAATCTTTCATACACTGGTAGAGGGAGTATAAACTGGTACAACCTAAAACAGGTGGGTACCAATTACTAAGTTCGAAGATCATATCATTGGATTCAGCAATTCCACTCTTACTGAACAGACAGTATATCAAAAAATACATACAAAAATGTGTGAAAGCCAAATATGTAAATAAATGTCTATTAACAGAACAATGTTAAAACAAATTTAATAAATGAATAAATGGATAAATGATGCTTTGTCATGACTTCAAAGTTATTTAACATGTTTAAAAAGAAACACAGACTCTTTTCCTTCCAAATTAAGTTCCATATTTGACTGACAGATTTTGCCCATGACACCATAAATTGCTTCCAATTCTAACTTGAAATATATGTTCTTTATATTGTTAAGGCAGAAAAATTGTGTATTTTAGCATCCGAGAGCTCATAGTTCAAAATCCAGTCTTTCCTTTTATAATCTGTGTCCCTGCAAGCAAATTACCTAATTGACTCCCACCACTAGTTGCTACATCTGGTAAATGGAGACAAATACTATAATCTCTTACAAGTAAATGAAATAACAAATACAAAAATTTAGCCCACAGGGGCACCTGGGTGGCTCAGTTGGTTAAGCGACTGCCTTCAGCTCAGGTAGTGATCCTGGAGACCCGGGATTGAGTCCCACATCGGGCTCCCTGCTCGGCAGGAAGCCTGCTTCTCCCTCTCTCACTCCCCCTGCTTCTGTTCCCTCTCTGGCTGTGTTTCTCTCTGTCAAATAAATAAAAATCTTAAAAAAAAAAAAATAGCCCACAGTGCATATTTTTAAAATGTTAACTCCTGTTTTCTCTGAATATGAACATCCCTATATACAAACAGACCTTTTCTAACATCAACTGTCTCTTTGCATTGTGTTTGCGAATGAGAAAAAAAAAAAAAAATTAAAAAACCTGACAGCTCGGAAGGTATTTTGGCACTGACAGCTAGGTTGGGTGTTCTTCTACTGATGATCAGACCAGGCACTCTGTGACCATGATGAATCAAGAAAAACAAACCAAAAAACTCAATAGTCCATAATCATGTCAGAGAAAAACTAAAACAGTATGTAAATAATCAAAATGATCTAGTATCTCCTTATCCATGCTTATATTAGTGATTTCTGCTTCTTTACCAATTTCACCTTTAGAATTGTTTCACATATCCTGCTTTTATTTAGTCAAAATTATTTCTACTCCTTGAACCCCTCCCCAAGTCACCTAATACAAGATCAAATTCTAACATAAAACCCCCCTAAAACCCTCTTAACAGATGTCCCAACCCCAGTGTATGCAATCTCCCTCTTTGTAACAATTCAATAAACTCAACTTTGACTCAGATATACCCTGGTTGTCTTTGATTTGGGAGCATCGTCATCTCTCATACGTGGCCCCTGACTTGGAATCCATCTATCATCACTTTCTGTGTGAGATCTCTTTTCCCTCATGTACAAACTATTTTGGCAATCTAATTAGGATTTCTACCTTTCTCTTTCCTACTTCCAACCTCCTTCTAAAGACTGAGAAATATTAGTCCAAAAATTCATCTTGCTAAAAAAATACTATTTATCAGACATCTAATTTTAGATGTCCACTTTAATATTTAGTGAGTGAAAGCCTGTCTGTAGCTGTTCTCTCAAGAGACAAGATACATCTTTTGTGCTGGTGAACAAATTGTAAGCTGTGATAAACTGGGTGTTCAGAGATAAAGTGCCAAATGCATACCTATAAATGGAAAAGCAATTTTCTCTTATGCTTCATATAATAGTGTGTCAAAATTCTCTAATTCCTTTGTTTTGTCTTAAATAAAGAAAGGTTAGGTTGTGAGTAAAAATTCTGTTTTGATAGTTTGAATCTCTGGAATAACCCCCAAAGGAATTAATAGGAAGCAGATCTAGTCAAAGCAATGTTTAGAAAATAGAAGTTTATACCTTGTCATTATATTCACATTTTCAACTAGGTCTGCAATGAGAATACTACCTTCCTTTTTTTATTCAGTAGATACTTTTCATTCGTGCTTTTAAAAAGTATTTTTAAAATTGTATTTTACATAACATGACATATAAATTGCACACTGTGGAAAGAATGTCTGCCTCCTTGAATGAAACCATTTTAATCTCAAGAGTTTTATTATCTGTTAAAATCTATTTAAATATAGGCATTCAATTTTATATTACTTGACATTTATGGAGAAGCTATTTTCCAGCAGCAGGTTTCTGAATAGACAAGATAACAACAAACAGTCATGACTGTATGACATTCTAGATTAAAATATGTGGTAAAAGAAGGTTCTGAATATCTTGGGCAGTTCACATATATAAATATATGTAATAATACTCTGGATGAGAGGTCTGCTAATACATTATATGTGTTTGACAACTACAATTCTAGCAGGCATAATAATAGTCTACCTATATATTTTTCCTGCATTACAATATTCATTAAAGCTATATTGTTTTGAATATAAGCTAGACTACCTAATATTAAACCTGGAGAAAAAAACATGCATTTGTAATATGAAATATTCAGTTACTTGAAGACTGTATTTTTTTAAGTAATTTTACTAATTCAACTGGCTAGAAAGACAAAGAATCCTACTGTAATTATGCATTTTGATCTATCTATGGGGTAGAACGTAATCTCAGTTTTTACTTCAATGATATGAAAATACAAATCATGGACACAGTTTTAGATATAAGCAGGTGTTTTTTGGTAACACTTGCTCAAATTGGTAACTTGAGTTGGGGTTGAAAGAAACTGGGAAAATGAGCTCTACAACTATGGTGTTCTACAACTAGCCTCAGGAGTCTGATGTATAACAACTGAAACTAGGCTGCTCAAGAACAAGAAAAGAAACAAATCGCCACAAGATTTTAAATTACACAAAAGAATCTGCATGAAACTTCTATCCATCAAATGGCTACTGAAAAATGAGGTAATTACCTAAAATAATTTGCATGTTAAGAGCTAATACAATATTGCAAAGTAAAGTCCAGTTGTGAAAGCAATGCATAATTTCCTGATTAATGTCTCATGCACAACATTCCTCCATGCTCAATCAGAACCTAAATAACAATACGGTCAATCAATCAAGTATAAAAAAAAAGATAACTAAGATAAGAAATGAGTTCAGCTCTAATAAATCATGACTTGAACTTAGTGAATTTTAGAAATATGACAACAAGCACAATATATTGCATTTTTAAGGCAATATATTCAGATTTTAATTGGAGTGATTATAGATTTTTAGTGATTCAAGATTGGTGTGTGAAGGCATTTTTTTTTTTTTTAGTTTATAAAATGTCATCTATTAAGCTATTGAAGAAAACTTCACATTAAAATACCAAGTCTGTAACTCACAGCTCTGCCAAAAGTTATGATAAGAGCGATATTTAGTCAGGAAGACTGAGAATGTCAGTGGAGTAATATGGCCAAATTTCCTACACGGATTATGAAACATTTCCCTTCTTAGTGCAAAGTGGAAACGTTCCTTCTAAAGTAGAATTAGTCTCCTCTGTCAGTCCAAGGCAGGTGTGGCGATAAACAAAGGAGAAGCAGGTGAGGCAAAGCTGCTCTAAAAGATACAAGGACCACAAGTGAGCTCAGATCAGTCATTTAAATTCAAATAGCCTTTCTTTCACTTTTCTAGTATTCTTTCTTGTGTAAATTGAGACACTCTTTAAAATATTAAGGCTATTTATGGAACTTATTAAAAGACAGGATTTTTCTCTCTTTGTTTGGAAGGAAGGGGAAAGGAGAGCAGAGGGAAGTTTTCTGAAAGCCAGGGTGCTTTTTGTCATTGTTGGGAATAGGAAAAAGATGAAAGTCAGTCGAAGAAAATATGTTCATGATTATCACGACCCAGCCAGAAAACTGACTCTCCTTTGGCTCCTTGTCAGGAAGGGATTAATATTTGGCAAGTGAAGAAAGCAAGTTTGGAGGTCACATAGGCTATTCTGTCTGAGGCCCAAAATTACTATGACTTTCAACAAGTTACTGAATCTCTTCCAAGCCTATTTTTTAACCTGAAACCTGGGGGTGGTAACATAACACACCCTACTGGGCAGTTGTGACTACTGACCAGAACCAGTATGAAACATTAGTGCCTGTGCTGTACCGGTGGGCTCCTGCCACTTTGCCTAGCGACTGGTACTAGCAAGTGTTGAATATTCACCACAGAATTTATCATCAGTGCTATTTTTAAATCACTCATTTTAACCTCTTATATCCATCCCCTTATCTCTAAAATGGAGAGAGTAACAGTGTTCATGGAATATATTTGTTGTGAGAATTAAACAGATTAATACACCTACACTTCTGATATATAACAAGAACTTAAAGTGTTAATAAATTAAACACTGGTACCTACTTCTGATGTAGGAAAGAATGTTAGGGTTTAAAGCTGATGGTCAAGAAAGAATTCTTGAGATGTGCTTGGTGCAAAAAGGTGATTTTATTGAAGCACAGGGACAGGAGCCAGCGTTAGGGTCTGCCCTGGGGTCAGGGGTTGTGGCCCATTACATACTTTCAAGTTGGGAGAGGGTTGGGAATAGGGTAAGTATCCAAGGAATCTGGAAGCAAGGTTTCCAGGACCTTGAGGGGACTAACTACTGTTGGGAAAAGGTTATTATTGCTGTCTAATAAAACCTTAGTCATGAGAACCCTTCAGATGTGTATCAGTGGGTCATATGTTGGGAGGATCATTGCCAAGACATATCTTGGGGGGTAGAGATGAAGGAAGTTTCTGAAAGAATCTTTTTATGTTAAAGTAAACTTACAGGAACCTAGTGGAGGCGGGAGGGCGGGGTGTCAGGCTAAAATTGACTTTTTTTTTTTTTTTTTTTTTTTAAGATTTTGTTTATTTGACAGAGAGAAACACAGCCAGAGAGGGAACACAAGCAGCGGGAGTGAGAGAGGGAGATGCAGGCTTCCTGCCGAGCAGGAAGCCCGATGTGGGGCCCGTTCTCAGGCCTGGGATCATGACCTGAGCCAAAGGCAGAGGCTTAACCACTGAACCAAACAGGCACCACTAAAATTGACTTTTGCCCTTAGCAAGGTATTAACATCCAGGCAGCTGAGTTCCTGGAGGAATGTCACTCTGCCTGTTTAAGGACCTCGTCAATGGGCTGTAAGTAGTAAGGAAATTTAATAATTTTTCTTCTGCCTTTGTTTCTCACATCTCCACCTATATGCAGTCATTCAAACTCAAATTAATTAAAATTAAATAAAATTTAAAATGTTGCATGTTATACTTCAAGTGCTCAAGAGGCATATGTGGTTATTGTCTCTTGTATTGGGCAATCAGATTAAAGTCATTTCTATCACTCCAGAAAATTCTATTGGGTAGTGAATAGATATGTCCTTAAAGATGTGCAGGAAAAAATGACCATGCATACTTACTGTTGGCCAGTGAGTGGCATGCAGAAGATGCAATATGAGAGACAGTTTGTAGAAAATGATTAACTCGTATCTTATGTAACTGCATAATGTTTCAGGGTGTTTTAGGATGCCTTCTTTACATTGAGGCATGTTTTACTTTAAGAAAAAATTTAAATTGTGAAATAACTATTATGAACACTTTAACTTTACATCAGATTAACTCTAGTTAATAAGGAAAGAACTATTCACACTGCCAATTCAACAGCAATATATGATGCAGAATTTACTTGAGATAACAACCTCATTTAAAAAAAAAAAAAACAACAACAAACTATAAATATGCCTTTGAATGATATCCCAATGAAACAAAACTTTCCAGGCAGTCTAGGTGCCTGCAACTGTGGTAACTAAGACTTTTCAAACTTTGTCAGGCTTGAAATAGTCTCATAAGTCACATGTAACAACTATGAAGGTTGCAGTAACTATATAAGAACATGTTTATTTAATATTTATTCATCAATTATACCAGTAATGAAAAGCAATTATATCACCAATTTCTCAAGTGACAAGGACTTCCCTAATTTCAAAACTCTATGGTCATTTTTTCAGATTCTTCACCTCTCTGGTCCTAGATTTCTTGGGACTATTTGATTCTAATGACTATTCTTTAATTTTGGAAACACAACCCTCCTCTGGTCCTGTTATACAACTCTCTCCCTGTTTCCTTCCACCTATACTATTCTTTCTCAGGAATATTGCTGGTTTCCTATTCTACCACTCCTATGTTTTATCAGTGACTTGTTTCTTTCTTTCTTTTTTAAAGATTTATTTATTTGACAGAGAGAAATGCAGCTAGAGAGGGAACACAAGCAGGAGGAGTGAGAGAGGGAGAAGCAGGTTTCCTGCCCAGTAGGGAGCCTGATGTAGGGCTTGATCCCTGACTCCAGGACCATGACCTGAGCTGAAGGCAGATGCTTAATGACTGAGCCACCCAGGTGACCCCAGTGACTTGTTTCTTATGCCACTTTAAATACTCCTTTGAGTGATCTATGCTGTTCTCAGTTTCAAATATCAGCCACAGACTGGTGTCACATTCTATATCTTCAGTGAGATTTTTTCATTTAAATCTTAAACTTCTAACTCATTTTTATTTTCTGCATGTCCCATAGACCCAAAGTCAGACTTTTTAAAAAATACCTAATCTTTCTCTGGAGCTCTGTTTATAAAACAAATACATGGGCACACACAAGCTTTTCCTTCTTTATTTTACTTCTCACTAATAGAAACCTGATAATCTTGTAGATTTATTTTATGCCCTTTTTATTAAGTTATTAAATCATGCTTATTCTGCTTCATATAATATATAATATACACTCATCCCTCTCTCCAGATGCCTACTTCCTCTCCATGTATGTAGTCTCCCAGAAATTCTTGCCTGAGCTACTATAATAATTTAGTAACCCATCTTACCTATTACCAGTTTAACCCCAAATGCTACCAATATAATTTTCCTTAATCACACACTTCTTTTGTATAACATGAAATCCTTTGATCTCATCACAGAGACGTTCAAAAACACTTTAGTATGCATGCAAGGTCCATTTTTAGGAGTCCTGTTCCCCTTCTTAATTCAATTTCTGTCCTATCTTGTTATGTCCCTGAACCCTGGCATTATTAAGGTATATCTACTATTCCCCAAGTGTGCTATGTTCTCTCATGCTTCCCAAATCCATCATATCACTCTTTGCTCTACCTGGAATCTTGCCAGTCTTTCTTACTTCCTTGGAAAATTCAAAATGTTTAAGACTCAGAAGCAACATCTCATTTTTTGGTGCACTTTTCTTATACTTTCTTTCACCTTCCTCTTCTATGAAGAATTCAGTTTCTGAATCTCACAGTACTTTAATGTATTATAAAGGGAAGATGTCTTTTAGATCTGTTTGAGATCGCTTCATGTTTTATTCTTTGTATAATATCTATTAATGGGTAGATGTTAAATACATCAGTCATGGCAGGCTCTCAATTATATTTATTTAATTATTGATTAAATAAAGTATGATTATAAAATGCTATAAATAATGGTGAGAATTATAAAAATTACTGACAATAAAAAGACAATATTGAGAAATACAAGTATAATGTCAGAAGTTTCATTACTTCCTCCTCTGTGAAATACTTTCACTCATCCGTTAATCTTATGTATTTCCTCTTGTCTTATTTGCTTTTCTTTTTCCATCTGCTTGGTGAATTCTTCTTTATATTTGGACGCTTGAATATTGGAATAGCCCAAGACTAAGATTTTGCCCTGAAATCTCTTCTCTTTATTTGAACACACTTAAAGATCTCATGCAACCCCACTACTTTTCTTTTTCTGTTGTTGTTTAAATATTTTATTTATTTCTTTATTTGATGGAGAGAAACACAGCTAGAGAGGGAACACAAGCAGGGGGAGTGAGAGAGGGAGAAGCAGGCTCCCCACTGAGCAGGAAGCCTGATGCAGGGCTGGATCCCTGGACTCCAGTTTCATGACTGAGCCACCCAGGCACTCCCCCACTACTTTTCAATATCACTGCTATACTGAAGAGTTTTTGTCTGGATACTTCTGCTACACTCTAGACTTTATATTCAGCTCTGTGTTATTCAGTGCTACTCAGTGTTATCCAGTCAAAGTTCACAAGAACAGAGGCCCTTATCTCCCCCACCAAAATGTTCCACAAAATAGAAATTTACAAATCTATCTTTCTGATTATTTAAGATCTCAAACCTTCAAGTAATTATTAATTCTTTTAGGAAGTCTTGTTAAATACATCCTCTGAAAATATGTAGAACTGACCCTGCCCCATGACCTCCACTACTGTAATCTTGTCCAAGCCATCATCCTCTCTCACCTTAATTAGTGTAGAAGCATGTGAAGTGGTCTCCCTGTTTTTTCTGCTCATTGACACCCTGCCCACTTCAATTTAGTGCCAATACAGCAGTCAAAATAATTCTGATAAAACCTAAGTCATTTCTTCTTGCTCTTCTGCTTATAATTCTCTATTGGCTTTTCAAGTCACCCAGAGTAAAAACTTATATCCCTACCTTGACCTATAAAATCCTTAAAGATCCCTGTTATGTATTTTACCTTGCCTTCTATTTTTCTTCACACCCATTCATTTCTAGCTTTCTAGCCTTTTTGGTATTCTTTGAATGGATCAGGCATACACCTAGCTCCAAGCATCTGTACTTTTCTGTTCCCTTTGTATGAGAAACTCATCTCTCAGATACTAACATCACTCACTCTACCTCTCTTGCCTCCTTCCTCTTTACCACACTATTTAAAACTGAAATCACCAAGTTTTTGAGTCTACTTTAAAATTGTTTCTTGTGGGGCACCTGGGTGGCTCAGTTGGTTAAGCGACTGCCTTCAGCTCAGGTCATGATCCTGGAGACCCGGGATAGAGCCCTGCATCGACTCCCTGCTCGGGAAGCCTGCTTCTCTCTTTCTCACTTCCCTTGTTTGTGTTCTCTCTCTAATTGTGATTCTCTCTGTCAAATAAATAAATAAAATCTTTGAAAGAAAAAAAAAGTAGGGGTTTTTACTGGTATATTTTTAGTGCCCAAATCAGTGCTTACTATATGGTCATTGATAAATAATTACTAAGTCAATGAATGACTATAACTAATAAGTGATCTGGGAGATAAAGCTAATGAATAAGGTGAAAAATTAGAAAGCATATCAGGCTGGAATATAGCAAAACTGTTAAGTACATATCTTTTTTTCCTTAAGAAGTTCCTTTTTGAGTGAAATAAAACATGTAATAAAACATTTTTCAGTGGGTCGTCCAGTAAACCTTATAGACTTTTTTTTTAAAGATTTCATTTATCTATTTGACAGAAAGAGACACAGTGAGAGAGGGATCACAAGCAGAAGGAATGCGAGAGAGAAGCGGCCCCCCTGCAAAGCAGGTAGTCCGTTGCAGGGTTCGATCCCAGGACCCTGGGATCATGACCTGCGCGGAAGGCAGACACCCAATGACTGAGCCACTCAGGCGCCCCAAACTTATAGACTTTTGAAAAAGAACCATTCCTAATCATAATAAAGCAGATAATATTGTTAAAAGATAACTTAATAGTTTCCCTTACACCTGACCTCTCAGAATTTTTAAATATTACTATATAAAGTGGAATATAGCACACAGTATTTCCACATATTATTTGACTACATAAACTATTTTTGATCACCTGTGAATAGAAGGGTTTTACAGTTTTATGGTTTGAGGAAATAACTTTTGAGAAATGTTGGTAAGGTTGGAATATTGTATATGAGTTATAGTTCTGTCTCAGTATGCTAAGATAAAAAATGTTGTGATAGGGGCGCCTGGGTGGCTCAGTTGGTTAAGCGACTGCCTTCGGCTCAGGTCATGATCCTGGAGACCTGGGATCGAGCCCCGCATCAGGCTCTCTGCTCGGCGGGAGGCCTGCTTCTCCCTCTCTCACTCCCCTCTCTCACTTGTGTTCCCTCTCTGGCTGTGTTTCTCTCTGTCAAATAAATAAAATAAAATATAAAAAAAAATGTTGTGATAAGTGAGCCTGGAAAACTAGAAAGTGGGTAAAATGATCATTTACATCAAGTAATAATTTGTATTGTCCTATTGTCATCATATAGTCAGGAAAAGTCAAAGGCTCTGTGCATGATCAGTAGTATAAAACAAGATGCAATTATGCTACATAAAGCATTAAGACATGTGGTTTAGTAAAAATATATAGTTTCATTGTTTTTGTTTACATTAAGAAGGAGAAAAATGGCATTTTCTTTAATTCTACAGAAATACTATTTGTTGCATCTACTATGCATTTGTTTCCATACCTTTTTCTTCTAGAGGTCATAAGAAGTCCCAGAAAAGATGAACCTACCACAATTACTGAATGACTGTAGCATGGCATAAGAGTGAGAACTAAGGATTTGGAATCAGAATATTTCTCTAAGTATTCAGATATAAGCAATGAAGTGTTATTATCCACATATACACTCCACTGGGAAAAAAGTTGAGGTTTAATAATATAGTTTTAGAGCACTACATCAATAGTCAGTGTCAAAAACATGATTAAAGTGGGCGCCTGGGTGGCTCAGTGGGTTAAGACCTCTGCCTTCAGCTCAGGTCATGATCTCGGGGTCCTGGGATCCCAGCTGCATCGGACTCTCTGCTCAGCGGTGAGCCTGCTTCCTCCTCTCTCTCTGACTACTTGTGATCTCTCTCTGTCAAATAAATAATATATTTAAAGAAAAAAAAAACATGATTAATGCATAACCCTCTGATAACTAATAATTTGGTTCATCGTCCTCTTTAGTTGATTTATTTGTCTAATATCAGTTACAATTAAGACCATGCCAGGCATGTAAACTCACATTTAAATAAGTTTATAAAAAGACAAGTAAAAATTATGCTGGTTATATGAATTGCAAATTAGAATATCTCTATGTCAGAAAGGTCACAGTTATGATTATATCATTTTTTCTTTACCCTAAAAGTTTAAATTTTAATAAAAATTAAATGACATCTTTCTGTAACTTAGAAGAATGATGAAAAATTAAAGTTTGCATTTATGCACATATATCTGTCTAATTGTTCACACTTGATATTAGTATGATAAAGTTACTAATTATTAAAATTCTGAAAATTAGTATTTCTCCTATTCTATATAAAGTATAAAGGGAATAGAAATTATGTGCTAACTTTACATATCAATGAAACTATGTTATTGAAAAAATAACTTTTATTTCTCCCCTTGATAAAACTTTATCATTGTTTAAAAAGCAAATCTACACTTTGCATTTTTTTAAAGGTTTTATTTCTTTCTTTATTTGACGGAGAGAAACACAGTTAGAGAGGGAGCACAAGCAGAGGGAGTGAGAGAGGGAGAAGCAGGCTTCTTGCTGAGCAGGGACCTCAATGTGACGCTCAATCCCAAGACTACTGGGTCATGACCTGAGCCAAAGGTTGACGCTTAAGGACTGAGACACCCAGACGCCCCAACACTTTGTATTTTTTTTTTAAATAAAAGAACCTAGTTAACAATAGTTGTGATATTGATAATTTTTCATTCTATTGGGGATATTTTCTGCTTAAGATATTCCTAATTACTTACTTGAAATAGGTATGATTTCAATACTTCAACAATTTGTTTTATTGTGAATATTTAAGAAAACATTATTTTTTTATTTTTATTTTATTTTTTCAGTATTCCAAGATTCATTGTTTATTCCCCACACTCAGTGTTCCATACAATACGTGCCCTCAATACCCATCACCAGGCTCATCCATTCCCCCATCCAAAGTTTCTCATGAAAACATTATTTTTTTCTCATTGTACAAAACCCCTTAAATTTATGGGCTCCACCAGAATTTGTGTAATGTTTATGAGCAGTGATATGTGATAAGAATGTCACCCAAAATTAATGTCCTTAGGTTAAACTTTGTATCATAAATATACTACTATGAATATTATGTAGTCCCTTTAATCCTCAAAAGAATCTGATAATAACAAAAATATTATAATCACAAGGGCAAATACTTATATAGCATTTGCTATATACACATTGTTTTGAATACTTCCTGCATAATATCTTATTTAACCCTCACAATAATATCTGTAATTATTATCTTTGTTTGACTGTGAAGGAAATTCATATAGAGAGGTTAAGAAGGAATTTGCTCAAGGTCACACAACTACCGAGTAGAGATTTCAGGAACTGAACCCAACTACTTCAGTTCCAGAATCTATGATCTTAACCAATAGATTATACCACCTTCCTATTAGTTAAGTCAAACATGTCCTGCAAATGAAACGAAGGGTTAGAATTTTAAGTCTCAAGTCACATCACAGGATGTGAACTAAAGTACTCTGAATAAAATTCTACAATCCAGTCTTATAGCATCGATGTGCATCAATTTTCTTTTCCCCCGGGTGAAGCTGTTTTTTGTAATCTTATATAATCCTTGATCATAAGAAGCTACTAATTCTAGAATACAAGTTAAGGTAGAAACTAAATAAGGTATGTGTACTTCACCTCAAAGTAGTGTTTTGTTTTGTTTTTTTCAAGGGGCTGGGGTCAGTTCAGGGAATTAATATTTATTTAAGATTTACTTTATATTGAATCTATACTAATACCATGATATATAATTGTTTTTTAAAAGATTTTATTTATTTATTTGACAGAGAGAGAGAGAGAGAGAGAAAGAGAGAGAGAGAGAATGAGCAGGGGGGAGGGGCAGAGGGAGTGGGAAAAACAGACTCCCCACTGAACAGGGAGCCCCATTCGGGACTCAATCCCAGGACCCTGGGATCACGGCCTGAGCCCAAGGAAGACACTTAACCGACAGAGCCACCTAGGCACCCTATAACTCAGTTTAACTCTTAAAACAACCTCATGAGGCAATACTACTAATCTTATTTTGATGATGAGAAAAAGGAGACTCTGAAACATGAGAAATTCAGTGTCAGAAGAAGGATTACAGTTGTTTGTTTTTTTCTGTTTTTTTTTTTTTTTTTTTTTTTTTTTTTTTTTTTTTTTTTTTATATTAAAGAGATCCTTACATACCAAATTCAGTGAAAGCACAATGGGGTTTCAAGCACATTTCAAGCAAATATTTGCAGAGGCACTAGAATTACATAATGTTTGGTAAATTTGATACTACTTGTATACCATGAAAACTGATACCTTTTTTTAAAAATATAATTTGATTAAAATGAGAAGTTGTACTGTATAACTGGTCTTGGAGATGAGAACATTCAGTATGACTTACCTGCTATCACATTATGACAGAGTTTGAACACAAACTTATACTTTCCTAATTCATTATTATTTCCTATTTGAGTTAGGGTAAAAACAAGGTATGAATACTTCAGAAATAAATTCATTATCAATATTACCACTGATACAAAGTCCTGGTAGAAGGGAATATTATGAAATTGCTCAATATCATGGGGTCATTTGGTTCTATGCAACTTCTTGTGTGCTGTATTTCAAGTTTCTTAAACAATGAATATATTTCAGTTACAAATTTAAAAATAAGGTTAGGAACCAATACTAATTTATGTATCTAAATACGTCAAACAATGTGCTTTACTTTTTTAAATTTAAAAAGAATAACATCCTAGCAAAATGATTCAATAAAACTGGAAGATAAAGCATCAAAAGATGGTACTACGATTCTTTTCGGTGTTCTGAGACTCAATTTCCAACATGGGGAAGAGGGGTCCCCCAGCACCAACAAACAAGTTTCAGATGCCAGCAGGGGGTCTGAGAATTCAAGTCATTTCTGCCACTCTGTACCTGGAGATAGTAGCAAATTCTGCAGGTTAGGGATTTGGTCCTACAAGGATGCACTTCCCTGCCTACTCCTTGACCTCAGTCAGGAACGTAGGTTGTTATCTATCCTTCTTACAAACCAGATATACACTAAAGGTTCCCAGGACCTCCTGCTTGGACTTTAGACACCTGTCTGAAGTCCAGGTTGTTACTTGTACTTCTGACTGACTGGCTATGAAAGAAGGTTCCCAGGACCTCCTCTTCAGTTTAGATGAATTTGCTAAAGAGGCTTACAGAATTGAGAGAAACATTTTACTTACTAGATTACTGGTTTATTAAAACAGGGTATAACTCAGGATCAGTCACATAGAAGAGATGTATGGGGCAAGGTAGGTAGAAAGTTTGTGGAGCTTTTGTGCTCTTTCAGAGCATGCCATTTTCCCTAAATCTTCATATGTTCACCAAGCCAGAAGATCTCCAAACCCTGAACTTTTTGGTTTTTATGGAGGTTTCATTAAAAGGTATAATCAATTAAATCACTGGCCACTGGCAATTGATTCAACCTTCAGCTCCTCTACCCTCCCCAGAGGTCTGTCTGGGTGTGAGACTGAAAGTTCCAGTCCTCAGAGGCACAGTCGGCTACAGCTTTAGGTGCTTCCCAAAGTCACCTCATTAACATACCAAAAATACCTTTATCAATCACAACACTTAAGAAAGTCCAAAGATTTGGAGGACTGTGAATCGGAAACTATGGACACAGACCAAATACACATGACAAATAATTTTGGTCATCTGAAAAGGTGAATATGTATTTCTTATTAATCACAATATCATAACCATCATTTCCCTCAGGCTCTCATTTCTCATGTTTAATTACTAGTATATAACATTTTAGCACATTTTTACATAGCATATATGTATTACATAGTTATATTCATATGTTTCTATGTACATCTATTGTATGAATTTTTTCAAAATAGAATCACACTATATATTATTTTATAATTTGCTTTTATTTACCCAAAATATCTATCATGGATATACATGGATTATCCTCATCCTTAACGGCTCTAGAGTCTTCTATAACACTTCGATTTTTCACTCTAAAAATAATGCTGCAATAAATATTTTTACACAATTGCCTGGTTGTAAGATTACTCCTAGAGTTTATGTAGCTTAAAAGAATATGTACATCTCCCTCAAGACCTGTCCCTCCATCTTCGTCCCACAAAATAAAAATTTTCTTAAAAAAATGTGGAGCTCTTAGGTGCCTGGGTGGCTCAGTGGGTTAAGGCCTCTGCCTTGGCTTGGGTCATGATCCCAGGGTCCTGGGATTGAGGCCCATGCTGTTAGCAGGCTCTCTACTCTCTCTGCCTACTTGTGATCACTCTGTCTGCCTCTCTGCCTATTTGTTTTCTCTTTGTGTGTCAAATCAATACATAAAGTCTTTAAAAAAAACTAAATCTATTAAAAAATGTGGAGTTCTTAAGAGTCATGTTCAATTGTTCACAAGTTTAGCCTTGACAAATTTAGGTAATTATTCCCTATCAGTAGTTCTTTATCAGCAAAATAGAGATAACGTAGTACCTATGTCTTAATGTTGTTGATAAGATTACATTATTGGAACAATTCCTTTTATTAATAAGGTTAATGTCACCTATAAACTGTCAAGGAATATGAAGTGAAGTGACCAACTCCCTTTTTTTAAATTAACAAAATGGCAAATAAAAATAAAACAGTGCAAGTTTGTTCCCCTGATATGAAATGACAATTTTGTGATATATAAAATTTATAAAATTCTCTTTACTGCTTCTGAATCACCTATTTCTGTTTCATTGATTTACTAGTGTATTCTTGTACTATAATGGTACTATAAAACAGTGCCTTTGGCGGGGGGCAGGGAGGGAAAAATGAACAAAGATAGGGCCTGGGACCGGGAGGTAGACAAACCATAAGAGACTCTAAATCTCAGAAAACAAACTGAGGGTTGCTGTAGGGATGGGAGTGAAAGGGGTAAGGTGGCTGGGTGACAGACACTGGGGAGGGTGTGTTCTATGGTGAGTGCTGCAAATTGTGTAAGAGTGATGATTCACAGATCTGTACCCCTGAAACAAATAATATATTATATGTTAATACAAAGAAAAAAAAGTACCTTTTAGGGAATATAAATAAAGCATATAAAATATAGCCATTAATATATCTAGCAGTAATCACATGTACTTTGGTGATCTTATACTGACATTTGGATGTGAATAACCTTAATACTCAGAATTATAAAATTAGGACTAAATAGCAAAAATGTCCATTTGCATATTCCATCTCATTCCACATCAATGGTTTAAATAACTTAGCAGGAGCACCTGGGTGGCTCAGTTGGTTGAGCGACTGCCTTCGGTTCAGGTCATGATCCTGGAGATCCGGGATCGAGCCCTTCATCGGGCTCCCTGCTCGGTGGAAAGCCTGCTTCTCCCTCTCTCACTCCCCCTGCTTGTGTTCCCTCTCTGGCTGTGTTTCTCTCTGTCAAATAAATAAAATCTTAAAAAATAATAATAATAAATAAATAAATAACTTAGCAAACAGAAGGCTTCATTTGAGACATTATTAACATGCATTAAAAAAGCCTTCTAATTGCATACATGCATGTGTATGTCTTAGGTAACCTGTTCAAAATTGTTAAATAAAGAAATTACTATTACCTTTTTTTATGTGTAAATTTATTTTTCAGTTAAAGGCTTTTTGAAATGCCCATTCTGTATTTAGATTCACTTTTTTTAGTTACTGTTATAAGACCTAAAATTAATATAGGAATACCTAATTATATATATATATATGTACATATATATATATATGTATATATATATATATAATGATATATGAATGGGTAAAAACATACACAAAATAGGCCCATTATAGTTGAAAAGAGGCAATCCCAATTGTTCTAGATGCTGATTGCATCCCCCTTTGATAATAGTAAGTCTGGTTCTGTAACTCTGAGTTATTTTGTAGGTGCTTCTTTTCTAGTAAGGTCAAGTTATACCAAATACCTTGTACTGTTATGTAATCAAATAGAAGTTTCCTGTCCCTCTTTTCCTGTAGGGACATATAGGATGGTGAGGGCAGGAACCTTCTCTACTGGAAAGATAGTCATGGATTATCCAATCTAGATATGCCCACAATGTGAATACTTCTTTTATGATTTGACGACAGCCTGGGGAATCATACATGTTCTGCTATACTTTGCTTGTAGAATTTTGCCAAATAACCCTATTTTGAATTTAGATGGAGTGACATCAGTGGCATCTGTGTATAGAGGCCCATGTCCCCACCTGTTCCCAACAGTGAATAGTGGGCAAAAGAGCACATACTGTTGTAATATGAATTGAGAAAAATAAATGTATGGTCAGTCACATTTATATTTAGCAGTTAAAACTAGAGAACATAATCATTAAGCACTATTGTCTCTTTACCTAGAAGGATTTCTCTATTTAACTAAGAACACACAACCAATATTTCTCATTTCTTCTACCACCTATTCTAAACATTTACTCGAATCCCTAGATCCCTTCTCATCACTTCAGTCCAGTAAAGTAAAGAAAAATTCTTTCTTTAACATGATTGAATTTAGGTCTTGAGTTGTACCACCAACTATCCAGTTATTGGAGCTAATTGAGAAAGCATTCTTAGTTTCCCCCTCTTGGACATTACCTACTCCCTGATATGCTACCTGATCCTCCTTATGGAGAGTTAATCATGTTCTCCTCTATATTATCACCACTACCAGTATGCATTTCTTACATGCTTTCATGGAATTCTAATTATTTCTTTGTTGTTCCGTCTTCTCAAAAAATTTTAGTTCCTTAAAAAAAGAGGACAGAACAACAGATAAAAGACAATGAAACTTAGGCTCTTAAGAGGAAAGAAATAATAATATAAACACAAATGAATAAAAACATAAACAGGTAAACAAATGAATAAATAAACAGCATAGACCATTAATGTGTGCTAAGAAGAAAATGAATACATCACTATGATGCAAAACAGTAAGAGATTATTACTTAAGGTCTTTAGAAAATGCAACCCTGAGGCACTGAGACTGAAATCCAAAGAAGGAAACACTGAGAATTCATGGGAAGAGTTCGAGGCAAGGACCATAGCAGGCAGAGTCTACATCATGCAATGAAAACTGGACTTTTTTCTAAGTTCAACTAATTTATTCCAACAGTATTATTTTAGAATTTATAATATAGCTGAAGGTAATGATAAACATAAAACATCTGTCTTCAGCGGTGAGGATGAAAGAAGAGGTGAGGATGAAACACAAAGACATAGCAATATTAATAAACAAAATGACTTCAGATATTGATAAGGGCTATAATTATGCTACAGGAAATCTTAGTGTAATGGGGTGGTGGCGAGGGTGGCCTCTTCTAGGCATAATGTTTATAGAACCCTGAACAACATGAAGGAGTGAATCAAGTGAAATCTGAGGAAGGGCACAACAGATAGAAATAGAGCAGTACAAACCTTGAAGCCAGAGTTGACCAATGGGAGGAAGAGCAGAACTGGCATAATGGGAGCACTGTAAGTCACAGGGACAGAGGTAGGAGAATGAAGTAAAGTACTATACTAGAGCCAGATCTTTATAGTGTACTAAATCAAATAGGAATCAAAGAGTAGATATAAAAAGAAAAACTTTAATCCAAATTCTGTCTCCACCATTATTTTTCACTTATACAGAAAGGACAAGCTTTCCAAAATGCTTTCATGAGGTCACCTACTCCAGGTATACCTTGTATTCACCTAATTAATGTTATTTTTGATCCTTGATGAGCATTTGAATCTTTAATGATTTTTATAAAGTTTCTAAAAAATAAAAATAAAAAAATAAATGTTCCTGGACCCCTCTTTCATAAGGTGTAAAAGCCTAGATATGCATATGCATATATACATATATATGCATAGGGACAATCTGATGAGCAACAGAAGGAGAAAACCATTGTTTTCTATTCACAAAGGTCTAATTGGCCATTGTTTGTTTAAAAAAAGGGAATTATTAGGAGAAAATATGTAATCATCAAGATGATTTCTTTCTCATTTTAGTTGCATTTTTATCATAAAAATTACCAATTGCAAAGTGTAGTGATGTGACTCAATCACATTTTGCTATTCAAACTTGAATCATATCGCTAATGAAAAGATTACTTGGTGGCCAATGAATACATTTTAATGGTAAAACGTCTGAGAATTATTTTCCTGATACTACAAGGGTTACAAATTATCTAGTTATAACTTAATAGATATTACATTAGGGTTGAAATATTAAAGTTGTCCTGACTGATAATTCTATCACAAATAAAATAATCTTTTAAAGTATAGTAATAAATCAGCTTAATTTCTATGCCATATGCTTAACAGTTGCAAAATATTATTGGAAATTAAAATGCAAAGCTTAATGTTTAATATGAATAAAAATATACAATAGAAAGAATATAATACTCAGGAATCTTCCAGATGATCCTCAGAATTTCAATGCCAAATTGCTTTAAAATAAATTCTGATAGAACAGCATATATGCTACTACATTATGCATATGAGTCGTGTATATTGAAAAAAGGAATTATATTAAATGTGGTATTTTTGCACACATGGAAGAAAAGTTCTTTTCTGAAAATAAGATGAATCAATCAGAGTTCCTCAAAAACAAAATAAAAGGAAATGTCCTCTCTAAAACAAGTCTGTATATGAATACCACACCATTCAACAAATATACTTACAGTTAGATTTAGGGATTATGTATAACATTTTCCTTAATTACCATAGTAATTGTCTCTTTAAACATCTTTTCAGAGACTTATTCATATTGTAACACTCAGAAAGATAGACTTATAAATATGTTGGTAGTGTCTTATTAAAATTATAAGCTCTAGAGTAGTGATTGTCTCAAAGGAAAAAGATCTGAAGAAAAAGTACAAGGTGGAGCACAACAGAATGGAAAATATTTTAAGTGCCTTGATTTTTTTTTTAATGTTGTATTTATCCTACCTATGTAAACTGAAAGATCAAATACTATAAACCTCCTTTTAAAGAATATAAAAGCAAATGTGTTTAAAACTTATAAACTATTCCTTTAGAATTCTAAATGACATATTACATGTCAAAATAGGATACGTAGCACTGTACTAAATGAAAAATGTGAGATCTCTTCCTTCATTGAGAAGAGGAGATCAGAAAGGAAACATTAGAAAGAAAGACTATGTAAAACTTCTCAAGCATCAACCCTTATTAGAAATTTGACTGTGGTATGTTGAATACAACAGTGCAAGAGATTAGGATTTCCATTCTAAAAAGAATGTAACAAATAACTCAAATATGCTTTCTTCTAATCTTCAAATTATGGCTGCAAATTCAGTTTTCATTTAGGGGAAGAGTATTTAGAGTTGACGATGATAAATTCTATACCAGCACCATTTTGTAAGAAATTTGAAAAATCTAGTACTTCAAACTTAGCCATTGAACTAAGCAACTAACCTGATAAATGTTCAGATCTTTCTTTTGCAAGGTAAAACTGATCTTATTAGCTTTAAATTTAAACTTTAAAATGTGATAAAATGCTAATTATTCCAAGGCAATACACATATAATTCCAGGACTTTATGACATGACATAGCATCTCCTTTCATGCAGTACACCATTTTGAGGAAGAAATGGGGGAAAGAAACTCATACATAAAGATCTACAAGCCATGAGTCAACATCATGCTCTGCAATTTACGTACAACATTTTCACTGATTTTCAAAATACACCTCTTACTGCATATTATCATTCAGCTGAGACAGTTTAGTTAAATTAGCCATTGCCACATAGCTTGTTAGGATTATTGCTGGAATATTAACTTTTCAGCTTAACTCTGATACCTTTTGCATTTTACTCAATGTGATCTCTATGTTGAACATATATCATCCCACCACAACTAAAAATTAGTTGAATAAACCTTAAGTATTACTTCTAAACAAGTTTTTAATTCTAAACTACCTTTCTTGAAAGATAAGAGGAACAAATGACATGGTTAATCAGGAACAAACACACTAAGACCTGATTTTTTAGCAATAACAGCAGCAAAACTAGTTATATACAGGTATCAATCTCCCATGCTTAATGTTATATTTATACTTCCAATTTATTCTCATTACTTCACAGCAGAATGTGATTATCAAAAAAAAAATCAATCTCCTTCTATTAGAAGAATATTTCAGTGATGAATGGTGTCAAAGACTCTGTGTGTTAGGGATGGTGCATGATCCGCCCCTCCTGCCATGCCCAAGCTACCAGGAATTCTGGTGGAGGTACCCCTGAATGTGAATGAAAGCCCCTCCGGGCTTTCCCTAAGCCACGTACCCTGTGGGCCGGGGCAATATGTCCTTTGTGCGCTTATTCAAGTCATATAGTTCCATTTAATCCTCCTCCTGGTAATCATATCTCTGTATCTCTTACCTATATTCCTTGATCCCTCCGCCTCAATGGTCTCAGCCTCTGTGAGTTTAAACAACCACTCTGTACCCTGCAGTAACAATACTAATCCTGTCTCTAGGGCGGGTGCAAAAACAGTTAAAGATTTAACTGCACCACCCAACTTCCTCACTTTTGAGTAATAAAAAGACTGGGGCCCTTGACAGGCAAGATATACAAAACCAACTATTTGCCTAAAGCTAGATTGATGTAACTAAAAAGCTTTAAATAAAGAACCCTGAAGACACAGTTTTCAGGAGATCCCCACACCACTCTTCGAGTCCCGTCTCCTCGTCTCCTCGTATCACTGACTCCATCACCACCTTCTGGGAACCCTGACTGACTGTTACCGGGGCTGGCTCCCGGCATCTGTGTGTCTATGTGTGTGTGTTTGTACATATATAATCTGTTTTGGAAAGAGAATTGCTGGATGTAAATACAGTTCTTTCAAAAATTGCTGTTTCTACTGGAGTTGTCTAGGACAGAACTTATATTCAGAAACATATACAGGAGTGCTGATTACATTATTACAAGGAGAGGCACTATTGTCTGGACCAACCAATAAGAGTCAAGAAGAGGGTAAATAAAATTTTAAAGATGGGTGTGTTTGGAAACTTTCCTCTATTTGCCATATGTTCTTAAACAGATACAACTATCAGGAAATGTAATTAGGATGAAAGACTTTTACAATAGGAAAGGTGTTCTATGAGAGGGGCTTACTTTGTTTTTATTCTGATCTTTCTCTGAGTGATTTCCAACATTCAGCTTAATATAATCTTAAACTATCATATAACGAAGTAAGCAAAAAGGTTCAAAATCTTCAGAAAAAATGGTTTTTAAACAGGTTATGATTTAAGACAGATTAGAAAATACTATGAAATACCATTTCACTATCAATTTGCAAAGGTCAAAATAATCACATTATTTCTGAAATGTAAATAAGCATTAACCTAGACATTAAAAATTCACAAACTATTCATAAGCCATGATATTAGTAACCATATACACATTTTTCTGGAGTCCAAAAGAGAGATATTATAACTCCAAAGGTGATGCGGATATGCGAGTGTGTTTTTTAGATTACATTGGAAAGCTGTAAAAGAAGCAAAAATATTAACCTAATACTCCCTCAGACATGGACTTAAAAAGATGGATTAAAACAAATATTACATATGCGGTATTTTCTCAATCATTACCAGTTTCTCTGCAATCTCTTTAAATAATTTGTCCTACTTGAAGGGACAAAAGACAAAATCCTCACTTATCCACCACAATAGGGTGAACTACTCTAAGAATACAAATTCAAATGTAAAGCAACCTATAAGATTTACATCTAACCTTTTATGTGTCACAAAGTTTTAGTTTTGATATACACCACCTCAATTATATCCTTTCTCCTAAGAATGTGTACTGCTTCGGCAACTTTTTACTAAACATATTTTATTTTTTTTAGTTCTCATTGGTATAATAAAAAAAAAAAATGAGTAATAGTCATTTGATGGTAAAATTGACCATTCTTTAGTTGCTTATATTTTGAGATATTCTGGAGACTAAAATACTTCATCATCTTTCTCAAATCCATATAAATAAAGAGGGATCTGAGTTAGCCAACCTATTTTCCCATTGTGATGATGTGGATTTCAAAGGTTGATTATATATTCATACACTTGGATTCATGTATGTGTGAATAGACAAGTTTCTTTTAAAGCATGAAAAAGATGTATTTAATGCCACAGATCAGTATTCAAAAGGTTTTCTAAAAATCGAATTATCACACAGGCATAAAAAAATCAAGACATTTCAGGGTAATGTATTATTAATGTCATTAAAAAACAGTTTACTATGCATCAAATTTGAAATAGAGACTTTTTTACTCTACTGTATTTATTAAAGTTATATAGATACAGAAAGTTGTATTGGGCCACTGAAAACAAATTATAATTTTCAGATATAAAACAACCTTGAAGATTCAGTAATTCATGCATATTATTTTTTATATTTTTGAGCTGAAGAATATTTCATTTTATTCTAGAATGTACCACAGCACAAACATGCAAAGAAGTGCCTTTATAGCATAATGAAATCTATCAATAAAATTTAAGCTATCAAGTTCATTTTTAACTTTTTCCAGAAAGAATGAGCTATGAAATGCAAGTAATACCAAAATAATGTGCATATGAATTACTATTAAATTTTTATACATTCATAATTAGAAAAAATGAATCATTTAAAACATGGAAATAAAATCATCTACAGGAGTTATGTGAGTTTGCATATTTTATATTCAGTAGTGTTAGAGTGTGTTCATAAAACATTAAGGTATGTATAAATATAGTCCAATGGGATGACCCAAACGCATGCAACAGTAGTTAAGAAAAACATGGTTGTGAAAAAGCACTGTGTACATAACACCAATATTATCTAAATCACAATGTGAAGATCTGAAATACTGAATATTACTTGAGGTTCCCATTTAAAATGGTATCTGTCAAAATTAATGCCACCCTTTTCACTATTTGGAAAGAGCAGTTTAAAGCTTTCATTAGGGAAGTAAAAACAATTGTGAGGTCAATTTGTGAGGAAAGTCTGAAATAGGTCAAGAACTTCCTTTCTACCTTTTTAGCAACTTTTTGGGTATTCTCTGTTGTCTGTCTAGTCCCTCCTAGGCCTATATTACTTTTGGTTGCTGGTTAACTAATCCTTTTCTGTCAAGGACTCGGTACTACCAAACTGCAGTAGTTTTCAAATTTAGGCATGCATAAAAACTACCTGAGGAATTGGTTAAGAATGCACTTTCCAGGGGTGCCTGGGTGGCTCATTTGGTTAAGCAGCTGCTTTTGGCTCAGGTCACGATCCTGGAAACCCAGATCAAGTCCCACATCAGGATTCCTGATCGGTGGGAAGCCTACTTCTCCTTCTCTCAGTCCCTCTGCTTGTGTTCCCTCTCTAGCTGTGTTTCTCTCTGTCAAATGAATGAATAGAATTTCAAAAAAAAAAAAAAAAAAGAATGCACTTTCCAGTTTATAATTAATAGAGTTTGTGATTCAATACTGAGGGGGTTGGGGGAGAGGGCACTAGAAGCTGCATTATTAGTTATTCTTGTTTTTTTTTTATTGTTACTAAATTTTTTTTTTCCAGAGTTTCAAGATTCATTCCCCATTCCCCACACCCAGTACTCCATGCTTTAGGTGTCCCCAGTACCCACCAGCAGGCTCTCCCATCCCTCCACCACCCTCCATCCAAGTCCCTCAGTTTGTTTCTGTGTCCAAAGACTCTGTTGTTTCATTTCCCTCCCTAGATTACCCTAGTTCCCATTTACTTTCCTTCTCCCACTGTCCTCCAGTTTACCCCTCATGCACCGCAAGTAAGTGAAACCATGCGATACTTGACTTTCTCTTCTTGGCTTATTTCCCTCAGCATAATCTCTTCCAGCCCAGTCCAGGTTGCTACAAAAGTTGGATATTCATCCTTTCTGATGGAGGCATAGTATTCCATTGTATATATGTAACACATCTTCTTTATCCATTCATCTGTTGATGGGCACCTTGGCTCTTTCCACAGTTTGGCGATTGTGGCCATTGCTGCGATGAACATTGGGGTACATATGGCCCTTCTTTTCACTACATCCGTATCTTTGGGGTA